>VXAY01006465.1:912958-935577 GCA_013399855.1 Oxyruncus cristatus
AAAAGAAAAAGAAAAAGAAAAAGAAAAAGAAAAAGAAAAAGAAAAAGAAAAAGAAAAAGAAAAAGAAAAAGAAAAAGAAAAAGAAAAAGGAAAAGGAAAAGAAATGAAGAAAAAGAAAAAGAAAAAGAAAAAGAAAAAGAAAAAGAAAATAAAGAAAAGGAAAACTAAGGATGACTATTAATAAGCCTAGGATTTCACAAATACCTTCTCAGAGGCTTTTGGTGAAGATCAAGTGTAATATAACATTAAATATTTAGTGTGTCCTCTCAAAAGGGATTTGATCTTTACATATGAAAAAGGGATGAGACTTAAAGATTAAACAGATCTTTTTAATATCCAGCTTCAGTGACTCAAAATAACAATGCAAGCTGCAGTGATTGAAGAATTTGCATGTGGGGGATTAGGCACAGTGATTAGACATTAGGGGCAGAGCACAGGCCTAGGGAAGCTGTGCCATATTGAGGGTGTCACAGAGGGAGACACAGAGATACCTGGGAGCAGAAACAGTGGCAGCCAAAAGGAGAGGGGTGGGGAAAAAGTGTCCATATCCATGAGGAAGGGTTGTGTAGCATTCAGGTGTGGTGGCCTCACAGTTTCCGAGTTGTCCATCGAGCAAACAACCCATCCTACTACACTACTGTGGTATCTCTCTGTATACAGTGAAGCTCAGGAGTCTCCCCAAAGGATTCCAAGGAATCCCTCCTGCTAGCCACTGGATCAAAACTACCACTTCTGCTCCAGATAGTATATTCAAACAGTAGGCACAATGCCATAGGTATGTATCTTTATATACACACCTGTGTGAGTATTAAAAAGAGAATTAATGAAATGTTTTCCTAAAGTAGACAAAAAAACATTTCAAAAGGCAGAATCATAGAATGGTTTGGGTTGGAAGGGACCTTTAAAAGTCATCTAGTCCAACCTCCCTGCAGTGAGCAGGGTCAACTTCAACTAGATCAGGTTGCTCAGAGCCCTGTCCAACATGGTCCTGAATGTTTCCAGGGTAGGGGCATCTACCAGCCCTCTGAGCAACCTGTTCCAGTGTTCCACCACTCTCATCATAAAAAATTTCTTTCTTATATCTAGTCTCAATCTATCCTCATTTAGTTTAAAACCATTGACCCTTGTCCTATCACAACAGGCCCTGCTACAATGTCTGTCCCTATCTTTCTTGTAGACCCTCTTCAAGTACTGAAAGGTCACAAGAAGATCTCCTCGGAGCCTTCTCTTCTTCTGGCTGAATAACTCCAGCTCTCTTTCCACACAGGAGAGGTGTTCCATCCCTGTGGAAGAAGAAAGAGAAAATCACAACATGCACAGATTGATGAAATTAGGGGTTAAAAGAGAGGGATGCCCCAGCTGCCACAAACCCTTCTCTTTTTGTGCTTTTAAGCAAGTAAACCTTGAGATGAAGACAGCTCATGTTAGAACTGGCAGTTTGTTTCTCTAAATGTCTTTAGGAGAGCTTAACTAATGTGATGTGGCAGTGGCATGAGGCACAACATAGAGCCCTGCCTTGGCAGAGACCAGCCAAACACAGCCAGAGCTGTGGGGAGGCTGCACTTCACTACTGCCCTGGCTCAAGCCCCTTTTTCACTTCAATCTTTGCTAAACAATGCATTTATAGTGTTTGGCCTGGAAAAACATGCTTGTCTGTGAATCAACTTCTGTGAAGTTGATTTCAGCCTTTTTCCCAAGTACAGCTCTGTGCCATTTTCATGTTTGAATGAGCAGTAACCACCTACATGGGAAAAAGGTGGGGGTGGCTCAGTCAAGAAAATAAGCATTCCCCAGTCTTTCCACAACATCCCAGTTTCAATTGTGTCGCTTTTTTTGTTCTGTGGAGCAAAACCCTGAATGATTTCAGTCATTTCCCTTTCAAAATAATTGCTTTCCTGATGCAGCCTTGGACAGCCCAAGCAAAGAAGTATTTTTCTTTCTAGCAGACCTGGTGAAGGAGGGACAGATACTGTGAATGGAGCCCTGGTGAGCTCAGCATTACTAATGCCCATCAGATCCAGTTCTCATCACTGTAGTGCAGCAACTTGTAAATCTTAGAATGTACTAAAGCTGGTGAAACCTGTCTTCAGTTTACCATTTAGATTTGCCAAATACAGAAGACACTGTTATACACATAGACTTACCAGGCAGCTCAGGCCAGAGGTTCCCTAAATTAATTTACCTTTGAACTAGAATATTTCTGTTTAAAAATGCATTGTAGGAAAATTTCTGGGGTTTGAAAATACACCCCAGCCTATGCTAAACCTTTCCCATGTTTGGTTAATGTAATTCCTAAAACACCTTCCCTTTGATCTAAAAGCCCCATGTTCTGACATCCAGCTCCAGATTTTGCTGCACGTTGTTGTCCACATTGATGAGCTCCCTGATCACATTTTTATTCTCTTTAACATCACTTACAGTGGGGTTTCATTGCCTTCCTTTGGACAACTGTAGTGAGGATGTCTCCAGTAGAGCAAATCACCAAAGGATTTTTATACTCAGTTGAGGGAAACAGGTACTTTGTCACCTGTTTTTGACCTCTCCTTTAGCAGAAGGAGAATTGCACCCCTAAAGTGCTTATTTCTCTGCATTGACTTCAAAGTGAGTCTAAAGGATAAGTTTAAATATATCTGTGCTTAGTCAGATGAGAACCACCCAAGCAGGCGGTGATCCCAGCCCTCAGAACTCATCTCTGACAAACTCCAAAACCACTCTGAGAGCCTCAAACACTGTTTTACAAAACACAGTTATCACTCCTTCCAGATACGCCCATCATGCTTCCTCAATCCTTTAGAGTTTCCCAAACCCTTCCTGCAGTGGTTGCTACTATTATTCATAAGATTCCACTACATCCCACTAGCCCAGCATTCCAAGCTGGGGAGTAAGCTCCCTACCCATGAAAAGGGTGTGGTATTTTCACCTTTGGGGGTTTATTTTTACTGCCTTCCCTGTGTCTGTGGAGAGCTTCAAGGTCCATTTAGCAGCTCCATGTTGCAATGAGGCTGATGTGTAAATAAGGCATGGCACTTCTCCTCTTCCCTTGCAAGACAGCTCTGCTGTGCCACCCCTACCAGCTCATCCAAAACAGTGGATGCACTGAAGACATGGAATAAAAAGGGAGATGTTGTTGACTGAAGGCCAGAATGGAGTTTCCACACCTCTCAGAGAGAATAGTCTCATTAAACGGAAAGCCTTCTTTGTTTGGCCGGGTGAGCCCTGAGGAAAGATTAACTGCTGTGAAAGACGGTTTCTGCAGGAAAATGCCGTTTTCCTGCTGGCAGAGAGGGTGCACACTTAGCTTCCTCCGTGGCCCATGGCAGAGGCAGGTGGCTCTGCAGCTACAGTGACACCAGTGCTGGCTCTGGCCACTGCTGCTGCCCCCAGAGACAGGCACTGGAGCTGCTGGGCAGTGGTGATGCCTCCCTCCCTCCCTGGTTTCCCCAGACTGCCATATCCCCATACCCTCTGTTCCAGATCTTCTTTTTGGAGAGCTTTTTTCCTGGACACCTGTCACCTACACCATTTATGTGTACTTTTCCCTCAACCAAAAATGCCTGTTCTCTCCTTGACCTTTCTTGAGGACACTGAGGAAAGAAGCAAGCAAGCTGACTGACAGAGACCAAACAAGAGGGGCCCATTTTCCTTACCCTCATCAGCTCTTGGAACAATTTGCTGCTTCTGCAAATTCAGAGAAGTCCTTGCTTGCTTTGGGGCTGTGTCTAGGTCTCTGCTGGGTCCCCAAAGTGCCTGGCATTCCCCTGGCAGCCAGTGGGAGGAAGACAAGTTCTCTTCTTTCCCAAGAAGTACTTGCCTACATCTCATCCAGCCTGCAGGCAAACATTCAGTCTCTAAATGAGGGGCTGGAATTGCCACCACTGCAAAATAGTGGAGAACTGTGCAGAGCAGAAGGGAGCACAAAAAAAGACAATAAATGCTCTGTAAGTGGGTGGTTTGCATATTTGGAACAATCACCTGGAGAGGTGGATGATACACCATCTATCCAGGCAGCTGCAGGCGCTTCAGAGCAAACAGCACAGATCCAGCACTGAGATAGCTGCCTTCCCATCCTGGAAAGCCATCCCTACCCCTGCCAGTCCTGTACCCTCCAGCTCTGCCCTGTTAACTGCTTGGGCTTAGCACTCACAGCTCGGGAAAAGAGGGCTTGACTGAGCCTGACCCACTGCCAGCTCATGCTCTGCAGCCCAGGAGGAGACAGGCTGAGAGCCCTTGCTGTGCCACAGGGACCTCGTCTGGACTGGCCCACCCAGCCCCCAGGCCCACAGCACTGCAGAGGGAACAAGGCATGCACAGCCCTGCTGTCTTGTCTCCCTACCACTCGTGTTCATGTGGGCAAGGAGAAACTTCAATCTGTTTGTATATTCATATTGCTTCAAAAGTAGTAGTGAATTATACTAATATTAATATAAGATGATATTACTGTCACAGAACTGATTATTTTTTCTTCCTGGCTTGGTTTTGACAGAGATCCATGTGTTTGAATTGAAATTTTTCCCCATTATTTTTACTACCAATTCGTCCCACGCAGATTTTCCCTCATCTGTGTCTTAGCTTTTGCTTCTACGGAGTTCATCAATAGCAGAGAATTTCCTTAAGAGGTAAACAAACTCTTCATTGTCTGCAGTTATTGTTGCTATTTTTTTCCTCATATTATTCATCACTGGTCCATGTGAAAGTGGGTTGTTTTGTTTTTAAACATGTCTATTGAGGTAAAGCTAAAAGGAAATCAAACAACCTACTGGATAGAACTCTTAGAGGCAATGAAGGTTCCAAACCATTGATGCTTCTTTCCTTGCTAAGGAAACCTCCACCAGAGAGTTGAGCACAAGTCTGGGTAAATGCATTACTCCAGACGTGTCAAAATACAGATCTGGTAGGTTTGAGCCTTTGGTCTTCCAGCCATTTCCTTGTGTGTGTAATTATCATTGATCCTGAAATATAAAGCAGTCCTTAAGAAGGACATCACCTGCTAACTAAATTGCATTGTTACGCACAATTATGTATGTCTTTCTCAAAGGTAAACCTTAAGGATTAATTTATGTTTGTATAAAGACATCATACCCTCTTGAATAACTGGGGAGAATATTGATAATGAAGCTGTTACTATAAGACAGCTCATTTAAAAGAGTCCATCTTTCCTCTGATGCCTGGTGCAGAGCATGAACATGCTCGTTGCAGGCACTGCGACATTGAGACAAGGCTTTGGGTGGCGGCTGTAAAGTGTGGCATAGACAGAAAAGGATGGGTCAAGGGTATTATGAGCAAACCTCAAATATCAATATGGGTAATATTGCTTTTCAAGAAGTGTGTCTCCCTGTTTCTAAGGCAGAGTCCACAGAGGTGAAGGAAATGCTCTTTCTTACTTCCACTGAACTGCATGTATTGAAGGGCCATTCAAATCCATCCCGATTGTCAAAGGCATTTTCTTTTTAGATAACCCAAGCTAATATAATGCAGCAGCCTTAGGCTGAATCCAAGCCGAGAGCATAGTCAGGTCAGTTATGTTATTTCAGCTTGTGATCGTCCTCGTAAGTCCTTCATAAAATAATATCACTGTTATTTAGATACAGTGTCATTGTAGGCGGCAATGCATGCTGATTTGCGAGAAAGGATTTTTGTGCTAAATGGATTATATAGAAATCCTATCAGCAGGGAGAGTGTGAGAGTACATCATTACTATGGCCCTGCAACCAGTGGGTTGAGTGAATTAGCTATTGGCCCTTCATTAGAGCTTGAGGCTGTTTCCTATACACCAGCTCTTATCTTACTCAGTCCAGAGTGACCCACAGTGGCACATTCCTCAAGAGATCCCCTGCCTGATGCGACCAGCTTGGGGTGGTGGCTCCTGGCTCACAGGCAGTGAACCCTGTGGCCACACCGACAGGGAGAGCAGGATTTCTGCAGCATTGCATACATGCAGCACTGATACCAGGCAGCTTAGGGCAAGACAATCAGTATTTTGGTTTAAGACTCTCAAAGATCTGGGCTTCTCTCTAATTAATTGCCTACTTAATAATGACAATAAAAATTAATACTGGACTCTTATCCATTCTTTTCATTAGTGGAACAGAAAGCACAATACAGAAATGTTAATTCTGCTCATTTTACGTATCGTGAAACCGAAGCAAAGATGAGTGGATTGGCTTCCACAATGTCACATATCAGTTTACCCTCAGATCTGTGAATAAAATTCCTGTTTTCCAGGTTTTGGTCCATCGGAAGCAGCCAGGTCTCTTGATGATGAATGTTATGCTGCAGGTGAGCTGTTGCAGTGGTCTCTGTGGTTCCTGTGTATGGGTAGGCAGTGAAGCATCTGCAAGGTGTCAGGGTTAGCCATGGCCAGCCTGCCCAGCCCAGCCCCTGAGCCCTCTCTGGAAACCCCATCTTGCACTTGTGCTCCAGAGAGTCTGTTGAAAAATACCAAACAAAATCCCAAGCTGTTTCATCCTCTTTGTGTGCCTGAAGACAATAACCAAAATAACCCTCTGCTCTGTTATAGCACCCAGGGCCTCCAATGGTGCAGTTCTACATTATATGTAGGGCAGTGTCTGCCAACATGCAGATGAAGTGTCCTCATCGTGGGAAGGAGTCCTGTAAAGCACTCAAGAAAGACCCTCTCCAGCGTGTCCTGCATTTCTGGGGTTGCTGCAGTCCCTTTGCAGGAGGAGTAGGTGACCCTGCCTCTCTGAGTTCGTCTCACTTCTGTGGCACCAGGCCTCCTTCCAAAACTTCTCACTTCTGCAGGGGGTGAGATTACCAGCCTGGCCAGATGGAGCTATTCTATCTCCAAAAGCCTTATCAACAACAATTTGGCTAATTTACCCATTACACCAACAGCAGAAAGAAAATGTTTCTTGCTTTCTGCACCATTGTCTCCTGGTGTTCTTTCTCCATTATTTTCTTCTTTTTCCTCACTGTACTCATTTAAACAATTTTCAGTCTTCTGTTGAGTTGAAGTCATCTTAAGATGGATTCCTCCTGTTTAAATTAGGAGAAGAAAGAGGGGGAAAAGAAAATCTTTCTTTGCTTTGCTGTCAGCCCTCCAATACGAGCAAGTAAAAACTGTGTTCATTGGAGGTAAGTCCCTTCACCATTCTGGCAGGAGTACTTTGCCTATAAAGGTACTGTCACACTGCAAAGCTGAGATACAGACTTGCAAGGCAGTCCCACAAATGTAACTGCCAGACCAAAAATATCTACCAGCTGTTCTTTCATCAAAGTTGTGGTGGTGGTTATAAGCTTTCAAACTCAATATTTTCATTATATTGATCTTTTCCAATCCTATATTGAAATAGATCGGTAGTTAGAAATGCTGATATTGGTAAGAGGAATTATATTTTTCAAAACTACTAATGTTATTCTGAAATATCAAGAAATAAAATATTGGAGGAAACACATTAGTTTATAAATGCAGGACAATCAAAACAGAAACAGCCACCCCACAGTGCAGCTGCAGCAGCAGACACCAGCCAGGACACACTCCCCAAAGGGCTGGGACCTATAGGAGGGGATGCCCCTGCAGAGCCCAACACCCTTTTGTTCGTCAGCTACAGATGTGACCACTGGGACCACGTGTCTTTTTGGCCCTCTTCCTTTGGTTGATCAGCCCAGCCATGTCTGCTACTAAACTGGCAACACTTCTTGGGTCAAATTTCTGGAGCTTTTTTTTTTTTTTTTTTTAATATCACTGCCAATTGACTTCTCTAAGAGATTGGAGAGTGAAAGCGTTTACATTGATAATGCTCCAAGTAACCAGGAGAAAGTAAGGACAGTTTTGGAAGGTGCAGTATCCCAGTGCTCCTCCATAGCTTCAAGCACTACCACAGCAACTAATTAGTACTATTAGTGCTGCATTCCCCTAGCTGGGCACGCTGCAGATTGCCTCTGTTATGGCCCTCCCTACTGCCCCAGGAAAAGCCCTGGAAGCAAATGTGCCTTGCAGCGTGCCCTACAGATCAACTAATCTTGTTCCTGTGGCTTCAGACAAGGAAACCTCATGCAAAAATGCATCTGTGGAAGGAACTGATTAAGGCTTTTCATCTTCTCTGCAGTGAGATAATTCTTGCTGCCTGATGACACCAGCCTCACTGGGGATGCTGAAGAGGTAGAAGCTCAGAGTGATGCAGCAAAGTCCCCGTGCTGGCGTAGCCTGAGCAGGAGCTGGTGGTGTGAGCCCGTCCTGCACCCTCCTGAGCCCATTCCTGCCTGCAGCACAGACTCACCAGCATGGCCAGCAGCTCACAGGGCAGCCTGGCTTCACACCACATGGCTGGGAGCCCAGCAGGCACCTCTCAACAGAGATACCCAGGAGTGAGACTGATGAGAAACACCACATGCCACCAGTGCACCATGAGCATCATGCTGCTCCAAAGATGAACTGCATATTGATGGCAACATCTGCTTGCACCACATCTAGTGTCTGCTCTTCTCTACAGTGACCACCGGCTGAGCACGCAGAATCAAATGCTCCAGGGGGAAATTAAAGAGCAGTTTGTTTTGGTCTGGCTGAAATGGGATAAAAGAGGATCCAGCAGACATGCTCCTGTGTCAGAGACTCCTCTTACAGGTGATTTTGGCTGTGTCTGCTGCTGGGCTGACATTCTGGAGACACCTCCACAGGGTAGTTGGGAGAGTATAACCTCGCTGTCTCTCCTGGATAGCCTGTGCTTTCAGCACCCTCCTGTGCCATGTCCACTGCCCTCACCAAGTGGACTCCTGCCGAGGTCACTGCAGTGTTCCTGCTCACACCTTGCTCCTCGTGCTTCACTCCTGGTGCAGCACCTCCCCTCAGCTCGGCCCGTGTGTGCCCCTTCCAGCACAGCCGGTCCTGCAGCGGGGTGCCAGTCTAGCCTGATGCCGACTTGTGAATTACACACTGTGTTAATTGTAGTTCACAGAAGAAATGCACATGGCCTGTGGTTCAGAGAGTTTCCTAACAGGCAGATGAAGCATTCACAAGTGAGAGACCACCTCACAAGCAAGGTCACCCTGAGGGGGAAGCTGAAAGGCATCACCCAACAGCTCTTTAATTTACCTTCTGGATTTTGATCTCCTTAGCTTCATATTTTTGAGCTTTTCTCCTCAAACAAGAGAGCTGCTAATATTTTCCTTTAATAAACTTTTACATAAGGCATTTTCACATAATCAAATTATTCCAGGAGCTGGAGTATTAAAGAAAAGCCAGAGCCTGTTACAAGAGGTGCGAACACAGAATCCCCCGAGCATCACGCTGCTGTCACTTGGATAGGTGGGAAGCACATTTTTGCAGGGGGAATGGTTATCCTTCATTTTCAAGATTCACATTTTGATCCAGTTAGCCTCTTGAACATTTAGCAGCCCCTCCCAAATTTTCTCAGAGCCTCAAGGGACCAGTGGTGGGATAGCAGTTCAGGAGGAGGACAACACACCATGACAGCACAAGACTGCAGCAGATGGAGAGGAGAAGCTGTGAAAAGAGCAGGGTCACAGAAAGGACAGTGTTCAGATCCTGGCTTTGGCAGGGATTCTCTTTAGTTTGGTGCTAAATTCAGTGAACTTGGATTTTGCCAGTGGTTTTGAGCAGGTATGGATTAGACGACCAGCACCAAACATATCACCTGCATTATTCCACTGTGAACTTCTGAGGTAGCAAAGTTAGGTGAATCAGGCACACGTCAAGGGTTGTTCTTTGAGTCACCAATCTGACAATGACCCCCAGTGTGTCTTAAAGCCAGCATAAATTGCACAAAATCTCTCATGTTTCTGATCCCCTAACTGTAAAATGGAGCAAACAAAATATTTCACTCAAAAAGCCTGAAACTCATGTTTGGGTGACATTTTGTAAAGCAATGTTATGAATAATCTGATATCTGTGGATGGTTAGGAAATGAAAATTATAAAAAGCTCTGGTCTTTGGTTTTCCAAGTTCAGAATGATTTTATCTTCAGACTGATGCAAGCAGCACTGTCTTTCCTTTCTTTAAGAGGCATGTAGGGGCAGTAAAAAGTGGATTGGGACTGTAAGTGTCTTATTCATGCAATTTTTTCTCTGCTGTTTTGCTCAGCAGTTGAGTCTGAATGGGAGGAGAAGGAACAGGTTTGCTTTCAGGCAGCTTGGTTTCCATGGGACTTTGAGTTATCAATCATCATCACCATAACAGCTGATGTGGACTTGCTGCAGTCATGTTCATGGCACCGCCTGGGTATGCTAACGCACAAGAGTTTTCTGCCTCAATATTCCAACACTGACTGTGGTTCATCGTTAAGGCTCCTCTTGGATTAAGTTACTTGGGAAAGCCATGCCAGCCTCCAGTGCATAAACAGTGTGTCAGTGCAGCGCACTGGGAGGACTAGATCTGGTTGGATATTTTCCAGATGAATATTTTTTTCCATTTAAAGGTACCAGTTGGTCAAAATGGGAATGTTCTGTGGGAATGTGTCAATTTTGACAGATGGCAGCCTCCAGGGGAGTTAAAACCCATTAGTTCTGTCAAGGGAGTTCTCAATACAAAGCCCCTCCTCACCAAAGGGCCCCAGAACTCTACAGCAGCTCACAAAGTTGCAGGGCTGAAAACAGAAACTGGTTTCACCTAAGGACCCCCACCCCATTTTTCTCCAAGCAGCCTTCCTAGGGAAGCTAGGCTTGTGCAGGCAAACCAGGCAGGCATCTCTGTTTCCTCACAGGAGGGCTTTTCTAAGCTTTTTAAATCTCATGAGTTTTCCCAGAGTGGAATTTTGTTTTGCTGCTCTGCCTCAAATAAGAATCCCTAAAAGAACCCTGTTTATAGGCCATTCTGGAATACCAGCACACAGAAATGCATTGGAATAATCTACAGTTAACTACTTTGCTGCTGAGAATTCATAACAAGTGCAGCCATATCTCCTTCAAAGGAAGACGTAAACAAAATGGAAAAGAAATATATAATGAGACCAAGGGGACAAATCTGAACAACAACGGAAAATGCTGTGTGGGCCTGAATTTTGGCAGTGCACCACCTTGTCTTCCTCTCGTTGGACATCCTCTGGCCACAGCTCGCTCACACCTGGGCAGGGGAGCCACCAAACAGCCGTGGGGCACAGCCTGGCTTTGTGCCCAGAGAGTCAGTGATGCTCTGAGATTATCTCACTCATTTCCTCTTATGAGGACAGAGTGTAGTGGGTTTCTCACCCCATCTGCAAATGCTGGCTAGTGCTGCTGCTGACCCTGCTGTGACAACGTCACATCTTCTGGAGCCTGGCCTAATTCATTTAATTTGAGCTGCCAAGTAGTTCTCAGAGAGTAAGAGCTTCGAACTGCTCCTGTCTTAAATAGATTTGAAGAGATTTGCTAAAAGCAAAAGACTCTGTATCCAGGCTACTCCCTGCATACAGCCCAGAGTGGTCCAACAAGGCTTTTTTTGTAGAGAACTGAAATGCATTGCAAAGGGGGTGGTAAGGAATGAAACCCACATGGTTTGTTACTTAAAGTTTAACAAACCCAGCTTCAAACTCAGGAGCATCCTTATGAAGGGGTAACGCATGAAATTAAGATATTTGCACCTGGGTTTTGCTCAGGTAAATGTTCCCATTCCTGTCTTCATAAACACTTCTATTCGGTGGGAAATTTCACTGGATCGGTGTCCCTCTCCTGGAGTCCTCACTGACTACATCCAGAATGGCAATTCAGCACTGAAAACTTTCATCTGTCAGCTTCTGCATTATTTTCTGTAATTTTACCATGCTTTCTTCTTACTTGTGTTGGGAATGGTTGCTGTGAGCTGTTTGGTCTAAGTGCAAATCCAAGTCTGATTATCAGAACTTTGCCAAAAATATCCTTATTTTTTAACATCGTCTCTAAAAACTTGTGCACTGCCAATCATTGCACATTCCCAGTGTGAGGCTTGGCTTTCTGGAATATGAACAGGTGGAAGTTTTAATCTGTTAGGGGCAGTGTATAATTTGAATACAACTACTTTTGCAGCTTTGCTTGTGAGTAAGTTTCTGCAGGTCAAAGGAGCAGTTCCAGAACCTAAAATTGTGTTGCTAAACACAAATTTCAGAAAAAAAATCAGGAATTGCTCTGACCAGAAAATTGAGGAAAGTTCAGTTTCCTCCGACCCTAAGCGCAGTTTCTTTATCTTTGCTGGTAACTCCTGGTGTTTTGCTGCTTCTGATGTTTACCCTTGAGAGAGTATGCTCATTCTTGTTCATCTTCATCATTAAAAACACAAAGAGGATTTACATTGCCTTTTGCAAAAAATGAGCCTTCTAATCCTCCAAGTGTACACAGCAGAAGTAGGTCCCAAACATCCAGGAGCTTACAGGAGAAAACAGATTAAAGTGTATCAAAGAGGAATCTAACATGATGTTTTATTTCTCTTCCCATTGTCCTTCCTCTGGGCAGTTTACTTCTTTATGTTCTCCTTCCGTTATCAATGGTGTGTGTTTGCCTAACGGGGGTAGGCAGATGTGTGCCAGAGGTTTGTGCCCTGCCACGAAAGACGGGTCAGGACACCTCACATAACAGAGGTCTCACTGTCAGGAACTCATGCTTGGAACAGGAAAACCAGACAGAGGGTTCCAAGGAAAGATGGTTTCTTTCAACATGCCTATAGGAATAGAAACAGAGGTGTGGGGATAAAATTTCTTAGGAACTTGAGGCTGCCAAGTACAGGCAGGTTTTCAGAAGAGCTGAGCTCCCATTAGCAAGTAAAATAATGGGCTAATTCATCCAAAGGACTACAGACAAGGGGAAATGAGCTCTTCTGGGGATCTTGCCTCATATAGTTATCATAACGACCCAGCCGTAGCGCCAAGTGTATGAAAACCCATCACAAGGTGATTTGCCAAAGTGGTGCAGGACGTCTGTGATACATGTGGGGATCAAATCCTCATCTCTGGCACAAAGCACATTATTAGGCCTCTTACTTGTTTGGAAAGTGCAAGATTTAGCCTTGGCTTAGCTGTCTTGCTTTAGACCTAAAAGAAAAAAGGAGAGCTCAAAGGAAATCTTGCAGACTCTTAGGGCCCTTTTGCATGTTTCCCCCGGTGAGCTCTGGGGCCAGCTTGGATGGGGCATTGAGCAACCTGATCTAGTGAAAGATGTCACTGCCCATGGCAAGGGGGTTGGGATTAGATGATCTTTAAGGTCCCTTCCAGCCCAAACCATTCTATGGTTCTATAATTCTCTGTAAGAGGAAATGTCCTCAGGGCTTATATGACTGTAATGAAGTAGAGACAGCCCCACAGCATACTACCCGCCCTGGACAGTGCAAAGGGCTTTGAACCTCAGTACAATTTTAGGTCTTCCATGCACACTTCATAATTTTTTGACAAATTCCTCTGGGGCTGCTAGGTGAGATGAAGGCTTGGAGAATGCCTGTGAGCAGGTTGGTGAAGCATCTTATCTCAATTCTTTTAATATTATGTGCAGGGACCTCCATGGGCTGCAGGTGGATATTTGCTCCACTGTGGAGCTGCAGGGGCTTGTAATAGAGCTGCACACACTTCATTTAAGGGGAAGTTCTTTCGTGGAATTCCCTGGATTAACCTGCATTTATCTGTAAACTCATTCAGTTTTAGCTTGTCAAATCATTTGGTGGTTTACATTCACCTTTGGTAATCTTACAAATAGAACAAAAACAAGCACTGCAATCTAGAAAGAAAATTCAGATGCATGAGGTTTGTTTTTTTTTTTTTTTAGTTTTGTTTGTTTGTTTGGGTTTTTTTTAATTTTGACAACTATCATAATTTTGTGTCTTATAGTTCTTGACATTGGGGAGGGGCTGGTTCAGGGCCTCAGTTTTCTGGTGTACTTTGACTAAAGAAAACATTTGCTTTATTGTACAACAGAATTAACTACCAGATGTCAAAACTGAAGAGCGGAAGTATGAAAATGTGGTCTGCTATCATTCCCAATGGGCTTTTTTTCCAAAAGCTTGTGTTTTCTAGATTAATCATGAGGTTTTGTGTGAATCCTAATGGAAGATCTTTTAATGGTGTGGATCGCAATATCACTTTCAGAAGCAGTTCCCTAATTCAAAAGAAGTAGAAACTCAGTTCACTTCATTACAAAAGGGAGAAAACATGCAAACCAGAAACCATTCAAGTTTATTTAACATGTAATCTCCCATCTACAATGTCTGTTATGAATTCTTCATCCCATTATCTCAGAATGAGTGGCCAGTGGAGGAGTTCTGGATGCTACAAAATTGTACTTCATTGTACAGTTCATTGTGCTTCACATTTCCTTTCATTTGTTGCCCAATTCATACAAATGCTGACTGAAGAGCAAAACTGAATCCCTAAATAGTTCTAGCATGGGCTGTGTTTTATTCTGCAGGCTTCAATGAGAGGCAGGTGAGCACCACAGCTTACAGACCTCAGCCTGTGTGATCACAGTGCAGAAATATCCAGCATCGCACAGAGGGTGCTGAAAGGGGACGCTCCTCTCACGGTTCGGGAATAATTTGTTGCTGTTTACCATTGGAAAACAGACATTGCAGCTATGAACCATATTGTTAGGGTTGGATGAAGAGGGAAAGAGCTCTAGGAACCTGTGTGAAGCTGACTGTGCTTTGGAGGCAGTGGGCATGTTTGTGGTCTGTACTCTAGCAGGACACATAGGGCAGGGAGCAGGTCTGAGCTGCCTCTAAGCATGAGAGAAAAATAACAAACTTCATCAATAGGCAGGTGTTCAACTTCCAAATGCTGGATGCTGTCTCAGACCCTAACTCTGGCAAAGGTTTCAGACCGAACGTTTTTGGTTTTTATTTCCTAAATAATACAAACTTGAGGGAACTGGTGATAAATTTGGGTCCAATTTGTTGACATGTCTAGGAGGAGAAAGGAAATGAACACTAAACCCATCCCTCTGTTACTATTTTTCTGCACATCACAAAAAACAGGAGAAATGTGGAACACTGAAATGTCTTGCCTTGACATTTTAAAAACAAAACTCTAAATTTCCTTTATATTTGTTTTTTAAAGTGCTGTTTCTCTGTAAATTGAGTACAATCTGACCTAAGAGACAAGCTAGAAAAACCAAACCATGCATTAGGATCAAAAGCTTTCACTTAATGCAAAATTATTTTTGCTTTCCCCACTCCCACTTTTTTGTTTTTAGTTTCTCTGGAAAAATGGACTTTTTTTCAGGTCAACCTGCAGAGCAACATCTGCTGGCCTGTCTTCCTCCTGCTGTTTCCTATTGAACCAGCTAAGCAAAAATGAAAAATATACCCGTCTGCAGCACAGAAACTTCCTTTGTGCATGCAAAGATCCCCCATCCAGGCGCAGCAGGGAGCACAAGAGAAGCCCTTTCTGGCAGTGTTGGTGCACAGGTCTGGTGCAGATACCAGTATTCGTGAACTGGGAGACCTGGGCTGTTCCAGCTGGGGCTTCCCCCAGAAGGGCTGTAGCAACACCTGTCCCTGCCCTGCTTTTCTTGGGGGGTCCCATGCCAGGGTGAGGTAGAACCTGTAGCTGGAAAATACCAGAGGAATTGATGTTACGACAATTACAGCAATGCCAAGGAAAGCCCACTCGAGTGGAGTGAGCTGCTTGACTGGGAGAAGGAGAAGTTATTTGATGAGCCAAGGATATGTTGATGGGAGGTTTGGGGACATTTTCCTTCTAGCTCAGGTGCATATCCCTGCCTGTGGCACAGATGCTCAGATCTGTCCTGGTTTTAGCTGGGATAGTTAATTTTTTTCCTAGTAACAGTGCTGTGTTTTGGATTTAGTGTGACAATAATGTTGATAACACTGATATCATAGTTGTTGCTGAGCAGTGTCAAGGACTTTTCAGTTTCTTATGCACAAGAAGCTGGGAGGAACCATAGCTGACAACTGGCCTAAACTGGTCAAAAGGATGTTCCATATCCTAGAATGTCTCCATATATAAACTGTGGAGGGTTGGCTGGTAGGGGCCAGGCTGCTCAGGACCAGGCTAGGCACTGGTCAGTGGGTGGTGAGCAATTGTATTGTGTATTTTTCCTACTATTATCATCATCATCATTGTCATTGTTGTTACCTTTATTTAAATTATTGAACTTGTCTTATCTCAACCCACAGGTTTTGCCTTTTTTCAGTTCTCCTCCCCCTCCCACTGGAGCTGCTTGGTACTTACTCATGGGCTGGGGCTAAACCACAACAGGTTACCTATTACCTACCCCACAAAAGCTAAGCAACCAAGCTTAGGTGAGCCAGGCTGAGCCAAGCATTGGAAGGAGCTTAGAGAGCTCGGTCTGAGCACTGGGAAACAGGATGACATCTCTGGAGATGCCCCAGTCAGTTTAAGGAACCTGCAGGCTGAACGGGGTGACAGGCTCTGAACCACTGCAGGTTAAGACACCAGAGTGAGCTCTCTCAGCCATACCTGTGTGACCCAACAAGCTGCCTCCCCGTGCTCCTGCCCAGCACCTCAAGAGCAGAGCAACGGCTGTGATGGCCCAGCCAGCTGTTAGCTCCTGCCGAGGGACAGGAGCTGGCCAAACTGGCACGGGATGCTCTGCTACCTTCCTCCTGCCCAGCACGGCCCCTGATCCGCCCCGATCCTCCCCTCCAGGGCGGGAGCTCTGCCCGCGTTTTTCAGAAAGGATGATTACATCTGCAAAGCACTCGGGAGCGCTTTGGGATGAAGAGTGTTATGTAAGTGTAAGATAATGTTATTTATAGATCCAGGTTTTATCCAAAATGGAATTAAACTTGTGTTCCTGAAGCCTCTGCTATCAAAGACAAATTGGAATTTGTCCTCTAGCCTCCAGTACTTTGCATTCAATTTTTTTTTCTTAGTTTAGCCCAAAGTTTAAGAAAGAGTTTTATTTACAAATCATACCTCTCAGAAAGTGAAGAGATCTCTTTCCCATTAGCTGTGAGGTGGCTGTGGAAGCCTGGGCTGTAGCTGTGCTTTGCAACCACATCAGCTGTGGCACTGAAGTGTCATAAACGAGGAAAGGAAGGCAGAGTTTGAGCTGGATTAAAAAACAAAATCACAAACGAATGTCCTAGGCACAATATTTTGCCTGCATTTAACACTGTCCATATCAGTCCATGAGCTGCAGGGAGGGTATCCAGCTTACATCACTGTTGGAGGTGGCACTTGTTCAGTGGACTAATGTTTGTGCTCCTGCAGAACTACAGACCCCATGACCTTTTAAAGTCTTTCATTATTAACTTAGAGAGCTTTATTTGCTCTTTTGAAATATCAGATTAAAATCCCTCATATCTGTACTTTTTACAAGCCATGGAAACCCATATTCTTGGGATGCCTGATGAAATCCAGGCTAACAGGTGTTAGGAATATGGTTTTACGAGGTACAGCACCTTGCATAGGTTAGTTTGTGCAGTTCATCTGCTGCCCCTCAGTTGTCATAGTATCTAGCATGAAATTCCACACATGCCTTTTATTTAGGAAAGAACACAAAAGTATGTTATCTTATTCCTCTGGAATTTTCCACAGTTATTTAGCATGTTAGTTTAAGCATAATTGGTTAGTGGGCTCTTGAAATTTATATCTTAGCAGTACTTATTTACATCAGGCTAAAAGTAGTTCATTTCTGTTGAGGTAAATGTGAAGCATTAGATTGCAAACGTACCTAATCCATCTCTCCTCCCCCATGACTAGAAATCCTGTGGTTAAAATAACACAGCCTCTATTCAGAGCACAAACTTAGAGCTGCTAGCAGGAGCAGGCTTGGGATTTAAACAACTCTCAGCAGATGAGTCTGTTCAAGGGTCTTTTTTGGGTTTGTTTTTCATCCTACTTCTGATCCATGAAAGGAAACCAGGCTCTCTCCTCTGGGCAAGCAAGGTAAAGATTTTCTGCATTCTGTATATGGTTGCATGTGCTTGTAAAGGAGCTTATAAATGTGATTGCAAAAGTGCTCTTGCAAATGGAATTGTAAAAATATTGCTGTTATAGAGCAAGAAGTGTTCGGCAAATGGCTTCACAACCTTTAACTGTTCCTTCGGGCTGGCTATTTCCACATAACAGTGAAGTGATGAAATGATAAATCTTGCACAGAGAAGCAAAGAGCAGTGATTCTTCCTCACACGTTAGAGAGGCTGAGCATGTAGGCAACGTAGGAAATATCAAATCCAGGTGCTACTGCAATCAAGCCAGACTAAAGCAAAATTGGTGTTTTGTTAACTGCCAGGTATAGTCCCTCCTGGGTTTGTCCAGCTGCTCTAACCTCTTTCAAGAGGCTGAGGCTGTGCTGGAGGATGGCACTGAGTCTGTTTACAGAGTGTATGCTAATGCTGCTCCAGCGTGACTTGTACAGTAACAGCAGAATCGTTCTTTCAGAGATGTTTGGATGCGGTGTGCAGGACAATTAACTGCCTTTATTTTTTCTTGTTGCTTTCCAAGTTATAGGGGATGTAGAAAAGCATCATCTTTTCCTTGAATCCTTATTTCATTTGAAATCCGGGAAACAAGCATGATGTCTGTGCTAATGCCCGTGGAGCTGTACTCCCAGTGCCAGAGTCTGTTAACTCTCCCAGCCCTGTGCTGTGATTCACAGGGGATCCCAAGTACAAAATCAGTCCTCCTGCACCATGGTGTTCAAACACAGCAGGTCGAGCCGCTGTGTAATATGGAAACACCATTACTCAGAGTTTTGCTTGATTTAAAAAAACGCTACCCCTCCCTGCCCCAAGGCATGGGGCAGTGTGGGTGCAGTGGCGGGGGGAGAACTGAAGCACTGAACAAACGCTGCTCCAGGTGCTCCCTTTCCAGGGCTGGAGAAAGCCTTGTTTCCCACACAGAGATGCTCCCTTTCCTCTTCCCCAACTTTCCACTCCCTTTACCCTTCCCTAAGTAAGACAGGATGGTTTTACATTGTCCTGTCTGCAATCACTGTCCTCCCACCTAGTCCCTGCTGTCCCACAGCCGTGTCACTCTGGCAGCAGGCACTCCACTCCTCTGCTCAGCCAGAGAAAAGAGGAGGACTCTGCTTAACACACCAGGTCCCTCACAGCACAGAGCTGCCACACCAAGGGGAAGCCTTTCAGCTGGTGAAGGTGCCCTCATCCCTTGAGCCAACAGTGCTGCTTTGTCCTGAAGGGAGAAATGCAGCTTTATCACTTGGGTGCCCGTCACAGGGAGGGACAAGCAGGGCTATAAGGAATACAAACACTCTGCTTTCCTGACACTCATGTAAGAGCACGCCGTGGCAGAAAGGCAGCTCAGAGGAGAGAGAATATGTGCAGAACAAAGAAATGCGGTCAGGCAGGAACTATAAAATTCCAACATAGAAAGTGGAGCTGATGTCATTTTAGCGTCCCAAGCAGTGCCAAGAATTCTAAGCTCTGTATCAAGATTCAGTGCAAAACCCCCACAAACTCACAACTTGTTCTTGTGGAAAAATTAACTTTTATGGAAAATATGCATGGGAACATGCCAGAGGAGTGTGTTGCTTTATTTCTTTTATTAATTTTGAATACATTAGTTCAGAGAGCAATCTCATTTTAGCATCAGCTGCCTCTATCCAAGAAGCTGAAGCTGACATATCCTGCTCGCAAAATACTGGAGGCGAGGGAACTGTGGTTTTTCGAAGGATCAGTTGCTAGTCGGGAAGAGCTGTTCGAGTAGGAAGGGGTGTGGGAAGGCTCAGTGGGATGACTGAGTTAACGCTTTTTTACTGGTGACATATCTGAATCGTGATCAGATGCACCTGAATGGAACATCATCATCAGCTATTATAACTCTGAATGCGTCAGTGGTGGGATCGCACGCGGCTCCTGTGATAGAGGTTACTCATATCTGTCCTGCTATAGGACTCTCTTTGCTGCTGCTTATAACTTTGTCAGACTTGAACAGTTTAGACTGAGTTCTTCCAACCTGATTGTCTGCCTTGGGCTAAGTTCTTTTCTGGAAAATTTCAGCCAAAACTGTCCAGCCAGTTTTGTCCATTCCAAGAATGAGCACAGGGAAAAAGGAATTGTTGTCCAACTTGAAAAAAAAGAAAGGAAGAAACGGGAGGGGGGAACCTGGTGATCCTTTCCTTGGATAGTTCTTATCCCTCTGCACTTTGGACCTAAGATCTGAAATTTGGCAGCTCTATGTTAGGAATGCGATTTTTTTTTTTTTTTTTTAACTTTGCAAATCTCCTCCAATTTGGCTTAGTGATAGCCTTTGAAGGGAAAAAATAGGAACATATTAGGGACGTGCTAGGGCTGAGTAGTCAAAATCCACTGAGATTCCTTCCCACATGAGCAGGCTCAGCCCAGCATCCCAGCAGCTCCCAGGGCTGACCCCAGGGCTCCTGTGCAAGCAGTCAGTGCTACCAAGTTTCTGCTGATCCTGCTGCTTCCCCACAGATCTGCAGGGACCAGGCTGCCTGTGTCCCCTCTCTGAAGAACCATCCCCAGCTCTAGAAGTAGGATGAAGACAGGTTGTCCATGTAATGCTGCTCAGGGTAGAGATGTTGGTCAATGCAAAGGCAGGCAGGGAAAGGAGGCAGAAAGGAGAGTGCTTCTTTCCTGGCACAGCCAGGAGGCAGACAGGGACCCTGGGGACACTGGGCTAAGCAAACATCTGGTACTGGGATGCTAAAGCTGAAGGATTGCATGGGACTGGGATGGGGTCACATGGGACTGGGATGGTACCCCACATGGTACAAGTGAGGAGTCAGGGGGCTTAGGAGCAGGGTAGGAAGGTGTGTTGTCAAGGTGTGAGCCATAGAGAGAGTCTGGACATGCCAGAACCTGACATGAAACCTGAGCTGCTCTATCCATGGTCCCTTTTTGGGACTATGAGTGCTACCTCTCAGAATTGGCTTCAGTCCCGCTCTCCCTGCAGGGTCTTCTGTGCCAGGTCTTGCTCAGGCTTTCCCCAGTCTGCAGTCAGCAGCTTCAGTGTGTGCCTCCCTGTCTGCACATGCCGTAAGACCCTACTGAATGTCACTTCCATGATGGGAGCTGATGGAAGCTCTGCCCCAAGCAAGTCCAGTGTGCCTGATGCTCAGCAATTTTGCACAGCCCCAGCCCCAGCTATGTCTGTTGGTCACCCCTCGGTCTCAGCTCATGACCTTGAAGCACCGGCCTGTGGGACCCATGAAGCCTGTAAGGGTGGATGTGGGCATGGGTCTTGCTGCAGGGAAGGCCCAGCACTGTTGTGAGGGACAGCTGGGATGAGGACCAAGGCAGACCCCTGATAAACTGATGCCTGGTGCAACCAAGCTGTTTGCTTACATGCCTGTCTCTGTTTCCCTTTTGTTCAAGTGGCTAAAGAACCATCACACCCTTGATGGAGGTACCAGAGCATCCAGATACCATAGGTAGGTGTGTCATTGTAATTCCCAGTGTTGGGAAAATCAGTAATTCTTACTAAGAGGATGACTTGGGAAGAAAATAAAGCCTAGGACCACACTGAAATCTGAGGGAAAAAAGTAACTCTATATAACATTGCCAGTGAAGACAGTCCATGCTGTAGCATGGGATAAAGTTGAGACCTCTGACAAAACACTGTGTGATCATGTAATAAACCCCTGTGCTATCTGTATCATAACAGATAGCACAAAGGAGGCCTAATTGTGGGATCTCTTCCCTCATGGATTTTTCAGCCGTAACTGTACTCCTATAGCCTATTTTTATATGCAATGCATATGCAACATTTGGGGACAGATGGTGAAATCTCAGTGTTCATTGTGCCTCCTTACATGATTTCCACATCGGAAGGTAGGGATCTGCAGTCTGCTTTTTTCCACACCTGCTGAAGTGTCAGGGAAAGGTGATTTCCTTCACTTTTTGTATGACTGTGGACTGTGGAGCATCCTGGATAGCCTCTCCTTCCGCAGAGACAGGCAGTGAAGTTTCATTATCCGGGAGCCCCATGCACACACCAGGACACAGCTCTGTAAGACTGTGTAATAACAAAGACCAGAAGAACAGGAGCTGACAATGTGAGAAGACCAGAGCTGCCTACAGACAGCTACTGGGACAGGAAGGAGTTCTAAGAAGCCATGAGACAGTGCTGGCCAGCATGTCAGGCAGTGCTTGCTTCACACCAGCAGCCTTGCCTCTGTCAAGGTTGTCACAAACAGGAGTTCTAAGCAGGGATTTGCAGGAGAACTGAAACAGAAAATGAAAAGGAGTGGTGGATACTTATGGACTTCTGCTCCAAGTGTCGTGGAAGAAAATGGATATCCATAACCTTTGATGCTGGAGGAATGCGGGTGGGTGGAGAGGAGACTGACAGCCAAAGGACCAGAGATGTTTATGGGGGATGTCATTGTGGAAGTCATCACAAAAGTAATAAAGTCTGGAGGATGTTGCTGTTACAACTGATAAGATGACTGCAAGTGGGGAACAACATCATGAATGAAGCAGACAGGTCTGTGCATAAAGTTTCTCACACAGATCTGAAAGAGCTACACCCTCCTCATCTGCACCCTGGATGGTCCTACTTCCCCCTACAGGGGATCTGCCATGTCTTCAGATGCATCCATGAAATACATGTCACCTGGTCTGCATGACCTTTACAGAATCCTTCCATTTCAGGGACACTTTGGAAAAAGTGATTTTGTGGGTGCTCTGTTGTCTTCCAACTCAAATGCAGAGGGGGGTTGAATATGCGGTCATATCAGGGAAGAAAAACTCATTTCTGATAAGGCAAAGGCCTTATCATTTTCACAAAAAAAAAAAA
>VXAY01006465.1:935607-961914 GCA_013399855.1 Oxyruncus cristatus
AAAAAAAAAAAAAAAAAGAAGGCTAGCACAGGATGAGGAGGATGAATATTTCAGCCTTTTACACTGGTGAAAACTATTTGGGAAACCCCTATCCAGACATAAATTCAGGTTTGCCACACTGGCAAACAAAGTGTTGTGGATTGCCCTAAGTCCCTTTTTATCAAATAATTTATAACACTGTTGTGAATCCCATCATCCAAGTCTATGTAGGAGACTTATGACACACAGAGATTCCTGATAATCTCAAGCTCACTGAGGGGTTTTAGCTGCTTGTGGCCTTTGAGCATATTTTCACTTTTATTTAGACGTCTTGACCCTCAGCAGTGAATTTCTTTTGTTTTCTCTTCTTTTCTGCTACTACCGGATGGCTGTTCATGCCCTTGGCATTGTCTACGTGGAGAGCAAGAAGCACCCCCTTGTATCCCACCTCTGACAGTGCATGGCATTAAGCTTTGGCTGTGCCAAACTCATGGCACAAGGTGACTCTAAGTCTGTAGCCACCACACGCAATAAACTCATCTGAGTTGCCATCCCTGAGCCTCAAGCAAATCAAGCAGGATTTTAAAGTGAGCCCATGTCGCAATGAGCAGCCCTCTAGCACTGAGGCTGTCCAACACATGTGATGGGTCATGCATGACCAGCCATATCCACCTTTTTCCCCTTCTCCTTGGGCACGCAGTCCTGCCTCTGCATGTTGGGTTGCAGCAATCTGCAGAGCTAAATCTGCACTTCCATCTCCAATCATCTCATCAGGCCAAATGCAGAATGGCTTTCTTACACAGCACATCTGGTGCTGGAACTGCCAGGGTTTGCATCCCTGCTGCACCTTGGCAGTAGGCAGAAATGGTGTTGTCAATAACCTATCTCAGAGAAAGAGAATCAAAGGAAATTGTATTCTCCTCCTCTGCCGCCTTCGCTTGTAAGGGATTGTTTTGGCCTCTTGCATATCTGTAATCAAACGCTGCTGCTTTTCACATGCTACAGCTCACTGTGTTTAAACTGAGAGGAATCTCCCTTAAATATTTATTTAAACAATAACATCCCCTGAGCTCTTTGTAAATTGCTCTACAAGATTGACCCCAAATGCTTTTCTAAAAATTTATTTGAACTGCTCTTCTGCCTGCCCACTGTGCTGTGGGCCAGCACCTCCGTCTGCTGGCGCTACAGATCAGAAGGCCAGTGCCTGCTCCACAGGACTTAGGAACCCAGCCCTCAAATCATGCCAGCAGCTCCCAGAGTCATAGGGCAGACTTTCAACAGTCATATCATTTCTGTCCCATGAGCTCAACAACCCTGTAACTTCCAGCAAGAGGCTCCTTTCAGACACAGATACTACTTTTCAGGTGCTCGGAGAGCCATCTCTTCATGTGTGTACCCACACACAGCAGCTGAGGCTAGAAACACAGTGATGCCAACCCTCTGTGGCTTGCAGCAGCTGGGGAAGTGGGGGGAAAGTTGAGGCTGCTGATACCTTTCAATATCATTTAAATTATAACTTCATAACCTGCAGTTCTGTGAATTTTCTGAGCAAAAGGCCCTGAAAGACACTTAAAACACACAACATACTCTGTACTATTTGACTGGAGTCTGCAAATCTAAGAAGGACTCACCATCCAAAATAAAAATATTTTTATATTGCACATAAAAGAGAGGATTCAAACTCTTCACTTAGCAGGTAATTTTTTTGTATTTAATTTTAGCTAAAGGTGAACTTTCACCAAAGTGTTGGTTGTATCAATGTTATCTGTTAAAAAGTTTGCCCTAGAATATCAGTGTTTAAGAATAAGTGGTGGAGAACTACGGTCCTTCTTCTGCATTTCTAATTTGACATTCTTCCAGTGTCTTGATTAATCAGTTACAGGCAAACTCTTCATAGCCAACATGGGTAGAAACTGGATTACTCACCAGCTAAAGTAAGTGCAAAGCAGATAATTCATTATGCTGCTATTTAGCTATAATTGAGGCTCATCTCCTCATTCAAGGCTCTGTGTGGGTTTAGTCATAGGAGCTAAACTGGGGAGAAGTACCAAAGCTTCTGTGAATCATTTTTTTTCTTGCCCCCATTCTTTATTATTAATTACATCAAGGCATATCTCCAAGGAGACCAAGGGTGATGCCATCAGTCCCTTAGGTCCCCCCTAAACCTGTACTTGCTTTGCTAAGTGCACCACTCTTCAGCTGGTCCCTTGGGAGGAAGAGGCAGGATGCATTTTGCTTCACATCTTTCTTGTTCTGAGTCCAGATTTCAACAGACTAGATGAAAAGATACAGCCTTTTGAGAGTGAATGGTGCTGGTGAAGCTGGGAGATAATCAGACTTTTCTGGTGGCTGAAGATGATTGCGGAAACAGTTTTGAACATCAGGAGGACACTGAGTACTACTTTCCTCCCGTAGTGAATGCAGTAGGTGGAAGGTTTGCCTCAGACATAATTTGCCTTTTTCCAGTCTGAACTGGAAAGACCTCCTTGTACTTTTTTCTCCATCAGACAAGGCCACCATCAGCAACATGGATGAAGTATCACAGTTCAATAGTTTCAAATCAATACTTCATTACTTTGCTCTGTTCAGAGGAAGCACATTTTTCTCTGCATGGGTATGTAGAGCCTTTATCCAGCTCGCATCTAACCAGCCATCTTGTTGGGGTCACCCCAGTCAGTGTTGGGGTCAATTCCCTCCTTTTAATTTCCTCCCATTCTTTATTCACAGCATCTGGAGTGAATGTGTCTGAAAGAGGATTTCCAGAATAAAGTGAGGGATTTTTTTAAATTTCTTGTCTGTACCAGTCAATCTGAACAGCTACTTAGTTGCAAGATAGGGGTCTTTCTTCCTCTCCTTCCAAACTTCTGCCTTGCATAGCCACTGGTCCTGGCATTTCCATTTCATGGGAACTTCTGGAAGTCATGCCTTTGTTCACGATCAGGTCAGAAAGTCAGATTGGAGAAAATTTGAGGGAACTGCATAGTCCTGCAACTATTGTTTCAGATATGTCCAGGTCACTTTATTCCAGAAACAAAATATTTTGATGGTTCAGAACTGAAACAACTTGTTTGCAATTTGATCTGAATAAAAAACTCTGTCTTTCTCTCAGTTTGAGACTAGTCCACACCCTTTGTTTTCTGCTTTGGCATCTCATGTGGGCTTATGCATGTCTACAGCTATTTCTCACTAGCTGGGCTGCAGGTATCTATAAGCCACAGCAATCATACTCCTGTGTCATTCCACTGGAGATGGGAATACCTCTTTCACCAAGGATTAGGCTTCTCTCATGATCATACACAGCTGTAATGGAAAGTATTCACCCAGAAGAGGGACTTTGAGGGTGTGATCCAAACCACTGCAGCAGAAGTCCCATCTCCTTATGGAAGCCCCTGGTGACTTGCAGTAAGGCACTGAAAAATGCAAGACTGAGGAAACCACTCATGTACCACGACCTAAAGCTTTGCAGAGGAAGCAAGCCCACTCCTTTCACTGTACTCTTGTAAGGACTGGAGCTGCCTCCTCGACATGGTGATACTCCCTTCACAATCTCCATCCTCCTAGATTTGGAGAAGGTGCTTGAAGTGTGATGCCCCACATTTGTGCTGCCTGTTCTACCCACAAAACCAGCTGTTTCCTTCTGCCCAGTAAGTGCTGGAGGGTTGTGAACAGCCTAGGAGTGGGTCAAAAGCAGAATTGGGAACTGTGACCACTGTATCAGGCACCCCTGCAGGGGTCTCAGATGTTTGCATGGTCAAGGTCTGCTCAAAGAAGCATTGCTTTAATCCAGCCATGTTTGTGTGGCTTTGTGAGCACTAAAACAGCACTGTTGTTATTTATTAGGTAGACTACTGCCCAGTCCTGGGCCTGAACTGTCCAAACCAAAGCCCAGTATATACAATCAGTCTTGCCTCTCTCCAAACAGCATTCAGCATCAATCACAGCACTGTAAATTGTTTACACAAAACTGGAGACATCATAACTTATGAAATAGCTCTCTTGTCAGTCAGAAAAGTAAATATTTCGAAAGACTGTGAACATCATGGCAAGCTCAAACTGCCCAGACCAGGTCCAAATGGATCCAAGTTAACAGGCGACCAGATATGCCTTGCCTTTGGTGTCCCTGCTCCAAATCAGGTTGAGAAGGGATCTGAAAACAAGCCTCCCTAAGGGAGGCTAATGCAGTTTTAAAGATGTTCAGCCTTCTGTAGAGAGAACAGGAGGAAGAAAACCATGGGAAGTGTTCGCAAAGAATCTGCCTTCTTGAAGATGTAAATTTGAACTTGAGGGAGTCAGACCCTCCCCCTCCTTCTCCATGCCCTCCTCTCTTAATCCAAACAAATGAAGTGAATGCCAGCAAGTTTCTTCTGCAGAAATGATCCAGCATTTATTTCTTGGGCCATAGCTAGAGGCTGCTGGGGTGGGTCGCACTCTGTTGGTGAAATGGATCCTGGCAGCACCTTCACACAACCACCTCTTGTTTCAGGCAGCCATCCCACAGGCTTTGGGCATTAGAAAGGGAATAGTGTTTGTATCGACTCCCATGCTTCCATTACCTGCCCGTAGTAAGCCTCCATGCTTTTGAAAATAGACTATTGCACAGCTAACTGCTTTGGAAACACTTGGAAATATGTTGTTTTATGAGATATTTGTTTCCAATCATTTCCAACAATTATTTGGGATCTTTTTCCTTTCGAGTTCACTGAGTTGTACCAGTTCATCTCCTTTTCAAAGGGATCGTATTACAGGCAGGAATGCAGAGTTGAAAGGACCTGAGTCTTTGCAATAGGAATTTGTTTTGGAAGCAAGCGAGTTGGAAGGAGAGGAAACGGGCAGCCCACCAAGGGCTTCAGCGGGATTATCCTACCCTTTCAGCAAGCCACAACCAGGGCAACCCATGAACTGAGGCTGAGCCTGCTTCCAGTTGGGGGTAGGGACAGACAGACTGCTCTCACCAGCAGTTTAATACAGTAGAGGATCTAGTCATGTTGTTTGATACCTCATCTGAAAAATCCCTCAGACACAGACCTCACTAACGTGAATCATAGAATCATAGAATATTCTGAGTTGGAAGGGCCCCCCAAAGGTCGCTTAGTCCAACTGTGGCAGCCACTACAAGTGTTGAAAACATTCATGTAGGTGAAGGTGGCTGTAGGCTACTGCTGTTGGGTCGCTGAGGTGCTGAGGAGGGCATTCCTCTGCACAGAGCCCCCCTGAAGGCCAGGCACAAAGTTCACTATCAGCTGAAGACTCACAGGCTTGAGGTTAGCCTGGTGCTAACCAGTCACCGGCTCAACCCCATGTATAGCGTTTATTCGCTTGGTACCTGACTGGCACCCCCGTCCTGCATTTTCTTTAATAAGATTTTAGTTCTTAGTCTTTCAGCATCTCCTGTTGCTGGTGCATCTGGGTAGTTGTCTTAAAATATGTGTTTCCTTGCAGTGTTTATATCGCTTATTTAATGTCAGAGGCATGTGTGAGGCTGTCCATATTTGCAAAAAGACAGGGTTTTCATCCCAGGACTAAATCAAATGCTGCCAAGACAGCACAGTACAGACATAAATAAAACATAGGTTGTAGAGACCAACTGTCAGTGGTTCTCAGCTTCCTAAATATCTATTCCTGATTGTGCACCACCGTATTTACTGGCATGCCTCAATGTAGTCAGTATAAACTGACGACTGATTGAGAAAACAAGTTTAAACACACCCCCCCGCCCCAAACCAAAAAAGAGTAATTTCTTACTGTGGTAGCACAAGTGGGTAGATGCAGAGGGGAGATGGGAAAAGGCTGCAGGGGTAACACGAACCTGGTGGCACACAGGCCACAGCGAAATTACATCAATGCATTCATGTCCCACAGGTGCAGAGAGGGTTCACACGCTGCAGTAAATGTTTCCCAATTCCTAGATACACATGACAGAAAAGGACAGTATACAGAAGGAAACACATTCTGGGAATCTGCCAGAAAGAAAGGTGCTATTTTTCAAAAGAGAGCTGGAAACACTCCCGCTCTGGATCCATATCCATCTCTAGCCTCCAGCCATGAACTCTAACCTGCACTAATGCAGACACCACACCACCAGAAGTGCCACAGCTCTTATCGACTACATATCTCAATGGCATTTCTTATGTGGCTGTCACTGGACGGGGTGTCCAGTGTATGCTGGAAGTACCTATGGACATTCCAGGAGGAATAGCCTCTCACCACCTGGAGCCTCAAAGCCCCAGGACTCCCGTTCTATGGAGGACCCCACAGCTCACACAGCCCATCACAGTTGTGTCCCTTCCCCCATGATGGGGCAAGGGGTGGACCATCTTCTCCATCCGTCACTGGATACATACTCTGCTGTCTTCTTTCTGAGTAGCAGATGTGTTGGTAACTCTGCTACTTTAGGCTGTGTTGTAAGATGAAGGTACTATGGAACTGTCTCTGTGTTACTGTTCCTGTTGACCAGCACCTACAACAGGAAGTTTGCAGTGGGAGTAGATCTACCCTTAACTAAGTGCATTTCTTTTCCCATCTTCATTGCAACGTGTCACTGTTTTTTCAAGCATTAGTGATTTTTTTCCCCCTCTTAACATTGTCTCTGATTTCTGTGTCATGAGGGGGAGTATTGTCAGATCGCATTCTCATGATGGGAGAGGCAGAAAATCCGTTCTGTATATCATGTGACCTTGGCTTCCAACACCACAAAGGATTTCTTCAAGCCCTGCTCATTATCTTGTTTTATACTTTAAAAGAAAAATGAAAATGCTGGTGACAAATGGCCTCATTTATCACATTTATTGACTGACTGTTCTTTTAAGCCTCTGAAACACACACTTTGGGCCAAAGCACTGGAAAAAGAACATACCATTTACCCTGGTCTGCTGCCAGGTCACATTAAAAAATGTTCAAGAAGTCTTTTCTAGACAAGTACATGGAGCAGGAGTGAATGGGTGCACTCTCATCCCAGAATCCTTTCCTCCTGCTTTCCACCAACTCTGGCAGTGTCAGCCCTTTCAAAAACAAGCAGCAGAAGTGGGGTTGCAGTGAAACTGTTGTGGGAAGGGCAAAGCCATTTCAAAGATGTATGTGAAAAGTATCAGTACTTCCCTGTTTGACTAAGGGAGTGCCTGGAATAGGACCCTGGGGGCCTCCCTTCATCCCAGAACTAACAGAACTAACCAATAACTTCAGTGACAGCTTGGGCAATGGGAAAATGAAGCGATGATCTTCAGTGTCCCAGTGTCCCTGAGCCAGGCTGGGGCTGACTGCCCTGGGCTGCTGCTCAGCTCTGAGGACCTGCAGATTGTGATGGGTCATGGGCTACCTGAGTACCTATAATGTCATACTGTTGCAAACAAAAACCCCAAACACCATTTTGGAGTACATAAATAGAATTGCAGTGTATAAGACATCTCCCTTCCCTCAGTTCATCTCCCCTTCCTAGTGTGCGACTGCAACTAAAGATTTTTTTATGGATGGAGATGAGGTTTATATAGGTATGAGCAGGAAGGTAGGCTGAAGAAAATGTGTTTCATTAAAAAAAAGATGTCTAAAGGGAGAAAAAATTGCTTTCAAGCATATAAGCTCACAAGCTGAGCAACAAGAAAATGAATAAACTGATCTCTGTCCCTGCCGTAGATATCAGCCACATGCTAGATTTTCAGTAAGAGTGTGTACTGGGTCTGTCTGGGAGGGAGTTAAGAAAAATTCAAGATAGATTTAAGAAACGTTCCTAATAGTAAGTGTAGTAAAACACTGAAATACTTTGTCTCAGGAGACCGTGGAGTTCTGTTATTAAGGATTTTTAAGAACAGGTTATCCAGACATCTGTAAGGACTGACCTAGGCATGTGGTGGAAGGATGGACTGGAGCCAGCCGGATTCCCTGGGGTCTGTTTACATGACATTTTCATCATAGTAATGTGAACACAAGACTCTTCTTATAAAGTACTAAAAACATCACCCTGGTTTCTAAACAGCCCCCAGGAAAGGTGTCAGTCTCGACTTAGCCTAGCTACAGTTTGAAGATGGAAACCTTTTGACTCCTTTCCCCAACCCCCCCTCAGACAAACCTGTTCAAAAGGGCCAATGAACCTGAAAATGACAGAAATCTCTCCCCTCCTGTTCTCTGCTGGCCTGGGATCCCTGAGCTGGAAAGTACAGTGACAGGACCTTTGTCCCAAGACGCACCGGGGTCCCATGCCTTGGGAGAGTCACTCCCACATTCCTGCTCTTTCGCATGGCAGCACACACAGGGCACCCCAAAGCCCAGTGCCATCCTCCAAGGCTGCTCAGCCCTGAGGAGACCTGGTCCCTTTGCACCCAGCCACCTGGTCCCCCAGCCACCCCACACTGACCACCAGGGGACTTGGCTTTGCATCCAAAGTAAAAGACTGACACAAATCCTGCTGCCCCGATTAGCCACTCATCTAATCCTCGTGATGTCAGCTGGGCTTCTGTGGCAGGATTTGGCCCACTGCCGAAGAGCTCTGGGTTTTATTCCCCTGCCTCTGGCCAGTGGTGGCAGTAGAAGGCTGCAGGTGTGAGCCTGCAGTAGGAGCCTGCTCTGGCATTTTAGGCACCCAACAAAATTCACTGCCAAGTTTTGTTCATCTAGGTGGGAAAAAGCGACAGAAGAGTGTTTCCTGAAGAATGCAGAAGAATCCCACCATGCAGTTCCTCTTTAACTACACAGCACATACGTATATATGTGTATGGGTTTGATTATACCTATATGTATATATTTATATATATTGCAATTATACTATTGATATGTTTTCTACAAGCACGGATTCTGTAGTTTCCCCGTGTGGCACGGGGAGGAAAGGAAGAGAAGGAAGGAGAGGAAACCACTGCTGCACACAGCGACTCTCCTCTAACCCCCATTTTTTACACTGATGGAATGCACCCAGCGACTGTTTCTACTATTTAAGGAAAAAGGTTCCTATACAAAATCCTGTGGTTTTGAAGAGATCCTTTTATAGGCATAAAGAGATTTTTTCCATATCCCTCTATTTGATTTCTTTTTTTTTTACTCAGACCTGGCTAATCCAGTAGATATTTGCAGAATTTCATGCACTGGAATAAGACACTTCATTCCTATTCCTGGTACTAGAGATCAAATATCACACCAATTTACCACATAAAGCCATGGGGATGCAAACTGAAGTCATTCTAGCTGTAGGGCAGTGCAAGAGAGTTGAATTTGGTCCCACACCCGTCCCAAGGGATTTTGAGCTGGCAATGACCCATCACAGAATTGAACATGCTGTATGTCCTGCAGAGGATTTGCCTACTCCAGGACTTCTGAATATTAATGGCATTTGTAATTTGGAATAACTATATGTTAACCTTGAGCTAATAATGCAGGGGTTTAGGGGGCTTATCCTAAAAGAAGTTGGATGCAATGCACAGCCTGCACCTGGAACAGGACCTGAACACTCATCTCTCCTGTCCCAGAAGTGGGAGATGTGGCATTCACATCTGTTCAGGCCAAGAAAGCAGTGAGAACAGCCAGCATCCGGGACAGTGGGTTGCTGGCAGCGATGTGGGATGGGGTGGTGATGTCTGGGGTGTGGGCTCTCCTGCAGGAAGACTTGTGCAGGCAGCACACATCATGTGCAGGGTCTTGGGTGGGAGACATACAGCCCAAGGGCAGATGCTGAGCTTCTTGGTCCAGGTAAAATACTGGGATGTGACAAACCAAAGCAAAGCAAAGCTTATGGATTTAGAAGCAAGTCCATAGACACCTGAGAGTTCCCTGTTTCCCTCTTCAGGCAACAGCATCCTTGAGGGCATCTGGGCACAAGTGCTGAGCTGGGGATCTGAAAGCAGTGTTACACAGCTCAGCTTTGTAAGGACCAACACAATCTTTAATTTATTCTTCCAGAATATACAGTCATATACTGTGCTGGAGGTAGCTTTTCTGCACAAAAGTACAAGCCAAGGGATTTACAGAGCTCCAGTAGCCACTCAGTGCCAGATGTCTATTATCTCATCACATACATATGCTGCACAACGATGCTGGTGCTAATACTTTCCTTCACCACTGCAGGGACATGCCTGGTACCACCAGTTTGTGCTGACATAAATAACAACCTGTCCAAGCATCTCCTCTACAAGTGCTGGGGGAAGGGGGAAGAACATACGTTCCAGATGGAAATACAACCAGGGGTTGTGCCCTTGGTGGCTTCGAGTTATGTAATTTTATCTCAATGCAATCTGAGAGGGAGTGATTCCTCCACAAACTGCTTTGTATTACTGCTGCTTACACTTACATTTTTATGACTGTAGCGGGACTGGTAATAGGGACGATGAAAAAACTATGGCAAAGCAGCTGAGACCCCAATATATTGTAAAAAATTAACCTGCTAGGTGGTTTCCCCTTGACAGATGAGGTATGTGCACTTATTCCTGCTTGAAAGTTATGTAAACCTCTGACTTCAGAGGAATAAATTTTGATTTACTCCCACACTGAATGAGTGGGTGGTGCCGAAGCCGAATTTTGGATCAGTGGTACAGATCTCAACTCTGCAGGTTTTCAGGATTTTCAATTTGAAATCATCTTTTAACTGTATATGTGGCCACCACAGAAAATTGTGTGATCCACACATGATTGCAACTCATCTAGCAGGAATGAGTAAGCCCAGGCTGAACACAAACTAACAGAATGGGGACAGAAAACTAAATGGTGCCTGCTCATAGAGGGACAAACTCATAGCACCCTCCCAATAGTGGGTGGTCTATTGTGCATTGCTCCAGTCAATGAGAACATTACACTCATACGCACAAACGTAATTTGAAAAACCATTATATAAACGAACAAAGATTGTATTGTAACCTCATCATTTGCACACACTGAGCCTTGGCCCTCCGTTCCTCCTGAGTACATAGTAGCCTCTACAAAATCCTGATATTTGATTTTAAAAAAAGAGTGCTGTGGGCGTTAAGTTAGCGTAGAAGTACACAAAACCATTGATGACTCTGTTTTCATCTACACAGAGCATAAGGCAGCCAGATGATTTATTTTTATTGGCACTGCTGGCAGATAAGCTTCCACTACTATGAAGGAGAGAAGTGTGGGTTGGCCCGGGCTGTCAGTCAGAGCGTGCCCAGCAGAAAACCCAATTCAGTAATTACATCCTCCCTAAGGACATGCTGTGGAGGAAGGCTAGGATCTCTGCTTCTCCCATGGCACTCCGAAGTAGTCAGGAGTGCTCCGAGTCAACAAAGGACTTGGACTGTTTTTGATTTTTGCAAATGTTGTGGCATTTCATGGGACATCACGGCTACACTACAACTGAATGAAAAATGTTCAAATTAAAATAACAACTAAACTCTGAGACTGAAAAATGGAAATTCTCTCTAAATGTTCTGAGACCTGGTGCCACCAATCCTTTCCCAGACTTCAGTGGAGTGAAGGAATGAGCAGGATGGGGTATCTTCTCTTGGAGAACTGTAGCCTGAAGAGACTCACCAGCTCCCAGGAAAGCCCACTAGCTTCTCCCCCTCTCCCAGGCAGACATAGCTCCATGACCCCCCTCCCTCAGTGGCTATCAAACCTGTTTGCAAATGCCAAATTCTGCCCTCCCCTCTCCCCCCTCCCCAACTACCTCACTGCATCACCTCACCTCCTGCCTGAGAGTTAAGTAGGAGTTAGTAACCTGCTACTGTGGTTATTCTCGTTTCTCCCCTGTGCCCACTTCAGCAAGGGTTTCTGGTGTACAGAGCTCGCAGCAACAAACTTCCCTTTGACTGTTCCTCTCCTGGCTTCTACAAAACTAACACTTTGAGATCACTTGGACTCCAAAATTAAGAGGACAAACTCTTGGCGGATATTCCAACTTTTGCCAAGTTGTGGCTAATTTATCCAGATCCTACCCTTTCTTTGAAGGAGACCTTGACTATCATGCAAATTACATTTTTACCCCGTTCATCTGAGATCTCAAGTGGGAAAGGAATTTTTTTTATTAAGACTGCTAGACAATTCTATCAAGTAAAAAGACCATGAATACAAATGAATGATCAGGGAAGAATATTAAATGATATTAACAGCCCTGCAGAATTCCTCCATAGCTGTAAAATTCTGTGCTGTGGGTTTGTGTGCCTCCACGGTAGCTGAGTAGTACTCACACTTCCTGGACAATAGCAGCATATTTTGAATTCACTTCTGCTTGGAAACAAGGTAACTCTTCTGCAGCTTCAAGGCCAACAACAAAGACATCTCAAAGAAGAGCAAATCACAGTTCTGTATGCACATGCACATGCTTTGGGGAAGTCTGAATGTATCTGCAGTGCGCAGCAGAGCTACTCGGACTTTTGAGACTTAAAAATGTTCTTCCCAAAACTAAAATTTTATCACTGTTTTTAAGTCACTTGTTGCAGGAATATTTTGCTTTTGAACAAATGTTCTACAGTGTATTAAAAAAAGTTGTTATTTAAGTCTGCAATTTTTGGAAAACAAAATACTTTTAGAAATTTGACTGTCTTTTGTCCAGCTCTGGTACCAGGTACATAAAAATTCAAAAAATACCAAATGGTGTTCTTTATATTTGGGGGGTTTTTTTCATCCTGTTTGTCCATCTCTCTTGTACCCCCAAAGGGTGGGTACTTCCTGCCTCTCCTGCATGCCTTACTGAATCATTTCACCTTAGTGGCCCCAAGACCTCAACACCAACATCACTCTGGCACGACCTGCATTTTGGAGAGCGGTGAACATCCCCCCATGCCTGCCGTGCAGAGGGGGAGCTGCACCCTGGACCACACACAGGCCCTGACGGGACACCCCAGGTCAGGCCCCCCTGTGTCCAGGGATGCTCCTGTGCTCCTTCTCCTTCCTGTTTCTCAGCCAGAGCTTCTCGAAGGTCTGAGTTCCCTCTCCCCGGCAGCTGGGCATGCTCAGTGCTTTCTGCTGCTGGCATTGCAGATCAGGCTTCAGAGGGCAATGTGCTTTCCTTGATGAAATCTCTTTGGAAACGGTAAAGATCTGAGGGCTCCCTCAGCCAGAAAATCAAATTTGGCTTACCTGAATGTCAGGTCATCTGGGATGGAGTTAATAAACAGATGGGGATGCACAGGGACAAACAGTGATGGAGTGGCTTGTGGGAGCCTGGGAGGTCCTGGCAGGGTCTGGCCCTTTGAGCTGCCTCAGCACTGTCTTGTGTGCCCCACTGCCCTCCCAGCAGCCAGGACTCACCTGGGCAAAGGGCAGATGGTGCTGGGGACAGACTCAGATCGTCACATGTCCCAAACCCGTGGGGATTTCTTGGCCTTGAAACACCCCATCAGGACAAGATGACAGTGGCCAGCAGCACCACATGCTGCTCAGTGCAGATGGACAGACAGCACAACCTCACAAGCCTCCTCTTGTTGGGAAGTGCAGCTAAAACCTCTAACTGGTTACTTGTACATGTCAGTCAGTGGGTCAGGCCCCACTGCTGCTGGGCTTCCAGTTCTGGGGACAGAAAAATGAATTGTCTTGTGATCCTGGGCTCATCCTACCTCCATCCCTAACCACATAGCCGAAGTCCTTGTCTTTTTTCACCCTCTGAAAATGTCTGTAGAGGTGAAACAAAGTGGATTATGCAAGGAAACCTTCATGTATAGTAGTTCTGAATATGCTGAACTGCTTGAGGAGAGATTCCTGCTCTGTTTGCCCACCCCTCAAGTTACTCCCACACATCCTCTCTCCCTGGGCACATGCTGCCCAGTTTGGACTCTGAGCACCCCGTGCTGAGCTCAGAGTTTGTTTCCAGTGTGGGAGAGGAAGGCAGACTCCTCCATGAGCCGTGGGTTTGGTCTAGGACTGCTTGCACAGGCAGGGCTGTGCCCACACTGTCAGGAAGATGTGCAGTGAAACACCTTGCTTTGGAAGAGGGGACAGGGACAAAGGTGAAGAATAAAAAAACTGCTGAGAATGTGACTCCTGGTTGCCATGGCTGTAATCCTCCCCACAGCACCACAACACTGCAGCTGAAAGAGAAAGAGAAGCCAGGGGCCCTGCCATGGGAATTTCATGGTCTTCAGAGGACACATGGGGTGACAGCAGGTGTTGCAAGGGGCTGTCCAGGCAGGCACAGGTTACAACACTGCTCCTTTCCATGGATGTTTTGGGGCCCTGGCATGCCCAGGTTTGGACTCCCACTGCTGCCAAGGCATGAGTGCCCCTAAAGCAGGGACCCCACCACTGCATCCTCCACCCCTCTCCTTTTGGGCATCACACCACAAAATGGATGCAGTGGGGAGGGACCTCTGGAGGTCCTCTTGGGATTCAGATCACCAGCCCTCATCCTGTTTGCCCATCTCCTTCTAGTCAAAAATTATATTATTCCCTTCAGCAGCCAGAGGCAGGAAAAAAATATGACTCAGATCTGATTTTGTATCACTGCAGTCAGATTTTCTGTGCTGTGCAGGGGAAACAATGAAAGGTGAAATCCCTGTAGGGAAGGATTTGCAAAATTCTGCGGGAAATTGGTATTACAGATAATTGTTTCCTGCTGAGGGGATCTAACAGAACTTTGCAGAAAAGCTGCCCTTTTCAGCAATATCCACTGCAGCATAGCCAGGCACAAGCATAAATATCTGTCTCTAACATAAATATGCTCTGCTGCACATTTTCCTCCTGCACCTGAAATTTAGTAGTATTGGTTAATTCCACTGGGATTTCCTTTAAAAGAGACACCTTAATGTAAATGACAAACCTGTTAAATTGCAAATGAGGTGAGATGGTAGGTGCTTTGGCCTCTGGAGCACCAAGGCTTTGACTCTTAATGGCATCTGTTGAGACTTACCTGTTGAAAATGTGCATGGAAAATTATTGACTATCAGAACAAAATCCCCCCTCCTAAGCAGGTTCATGACGCCAGAAGGCACTTTTTTTTCCACAACATTTGGCTGAGAATAAAAAAAGACACTTACGAGGAGCTTCTTTTTTGTATCTGGTTCCCAGTGTTTTGAGAGTATGTCCTTTATTTCTCTCTGTTGATGGTACCCCTTAAAATAAGTCAGCATTAGTAGAATATGACCATTAATGTGACTGTAGCTTTTACCATTGTATACAGTGATAGATATGCTTGTACATAGCCAAAAAAAAAAATCCTTTTTTCTCTCTAAGCCCAGACACCATTGTTGGGCTACTCTGAACTGCAGTAGTGTTAACAGTGGATGGGAGAGTAGGTCTTCAGACAAGCTCTCCTCTTCACTCTTCCACTGACCTTACCAAAGCAGATTGATGGCATTTGTTGGATCAGATACTGCTGTCCATTGAATGAAGCCATCTTGCTCAGCTCTAAGTTTGAAACAGCAGAAACTTTGACCTGACAAAAACCCCCTTCTGCTTATAATTATCACAATAAGAACTAAACCAAGAGTACTGTGACTGTTTTATTAATAGTGTGCTTTGCTGCTCCCAACCTTTGCAAAATCTGTGTATCTGGCTCTCCAAGAATATTACTACTTGGACCTATTTCATATGGATCATGAAGGATAAAGACATTCCTGAAGACTCACTTGCCAGCTCTGCTGCTCTGCCAGCAGCCATAATTTGAGAAGGAATCATGGTCCCTTAGAGATACGGATCACAACATGGCTGGAGGATGGGGCCCAGCCAGACATAAATGCATGGACAGGTCTACAGGAGATTCATTTTCTGTCCCACAGTAGTCCTCATCCTCCCTCTTCTGCTGTTCTGCAGTTTTCCTGCTGAGGACACATGTAGGCAGACAAGACACCAAATCTCGTCTTTGAAATCACTTCAGAAACATGCTTCCACGTCGGGCTCTGCTCCTGATTGTGGGAAGAGGTGCCAACAGCAGAAGGCTGGAGCAGGAAATGGCTCAGATCTCATGTTTTCCTTACATGTCTCAGTAATAGCTTTATGAAGAACTAGAGCATTTTTGCAGAACTGAAGGGTGCTGATGGCATCTGGTTTAACATGATAAACCGTGCTTGTCATGCTAAATTTTCTGGCTATCAGCTCAGCTCATCTGTTGGATGGGTATAGAGGCTCCTTGACATCATCAGGAGTGAATGTGTTACATAGATTAAGACTTTTATAGTCCAGCTTGGAATTAGGTAAACTGCAGTAACTGAAGGGCTTAATGAGGAAAACAGCTTGTGCATGTAGAGCCCTACTTGAGACGTGTATTTGAAAAGTGCAAGTGTCTGTCACACATAACTGCTTTATCAGACAAGAGGACAAACCTGGCAAAACCTTAATGGTCTCGTGGCGAGACACGTGAATGTGGTTGAGAGATGTCTGTCAGAGCACCCAAACATGGTCGGGCTGCAGGAAGGGGTGCTGCCATGCCAAAAAACCAGTTCCCGGCACGTGTGCCTCAGCTTTTCATCCACCCAAGGAGCTTCCTTGGAAGTAATTGTTTTTTCAGGAGCAGGGTGAATAAGCTTAGTAGAAGAGCAACTATGATCTCTCTCACTCCCTGTAAGTCACTGGAGTTTGATCACTAGATTTCTGTAACTAAAAATAGTTACAGAAGTTACATTTTTGAGCCCTATCTTGATGAAAGAGGCACATGGACAGATATGGTCTGCAATATGGTAGAAGAATTGGTTATTGGAGGAATTTTATACCTTGTTAGGAATGACTTTAAGTTGTTCTCATATAGATGTATAGACAGGTGGGAGTATGAGTGGTTTTGAGCCTTGCCCACCATGACCCATCCAGCTTCCACACAGCAAGATGCCAGACCCGAATTCACCGTTCCTTGTGAAGGCTGTCAGTAGGAAGGGCAGTGGAAGAGAGATCATCCATCTTCTGTGAAGGATATGTTAATCACTTCTATTCTGGATCCCTGCTAGGGAGCAGGAGAAGGAGTGCTAGATGGGGGAAAATATACCCAAGCCAGGTTAGTGGCAGCCTCTTCCCTCAACAGCATAAAGTCACCTTTGTGCCGTGCTCTTCACAACTCTCTGGCTGTGAAGAGTCAGTCGGCACCACCCTCCTCCATGGTGTCCTCCATGGTGGCTACACCAACAGAGAGGAACACCATCAGCTACAGTCTGAGCCAGAGCAGTTGTGGTTGCTGAATGCAGAGCTCAGGGCACAGCCACAGAGCATCTGAGTGATCCCAAACAGAGCTACCTCGTCTTCAGGGCTGGATGGCCGAGACACCGGAGGCAGGGTCTGGTGGCCAAGCTCAGTCAAGACGGCAGCATCTGGAGTCAACCCATTGCAGAAGCCCAGGTTTTTAAGGAGGTTCAGGGAAGGGGCATACAAAAGGGGGAACCTAAGTCCTTAGGCAGCTGTGAATCGCTGTCTTGGACTTAGGCACCTAAGTGCTTTTTTGGACCTCATCCCAAACACTTCATTGAGTGAGTGTTGCATTAACAACAGCCCAGTCAGAGGATAAGCAGCAACAGAAATGCTCCAAGCTGCTCTTTTAATGCATCCTAGAATGTGAACAAATGATCACTGCAGAAACAGCTGTACTGGGTTATGGTGTCATTGCCCCAAGCTGTTTCCTTCATCACTTGTACAAGGAAACACCCTTCAGCAGAACTTCCCTCACTGGCCTCACTGCAAAACCATCAGTCTAGTGAAGTCCAGAAATCTGTCCAGGCTAGTACCACTGACTTGATGTTCTTGGTGTTGAAATGGGTGTGCAGCTCTCACTATCCATGCATCTGACCCTGTTAAAGGGGAAGGTGGCTCCTTACAGGTAGAGGAGGACAGAATCTTAAAGTAGTATTGTTATTTTTGTAGGGATTGTTTGCCTCTATTATTAGATATGGCAACTTGTAAGGACCTGAGCGCTGAGTTTTGCAACTCGCTCTTCAGCTTCCCTTCTGAGATGCGTCAAGTACTTACATGGTTGGTGGTGCTGCTCATGACCACCAAGTTTATGTTGAATAGAAGGAGAAGAGAGGCTCCTCTAGAAATGAAGGGAATAAAAAGATAAGGCTGTGTGTGCCATTTTTCACTTCAGGCAAGTACACTCTGACTTTGGAGGACACATGTTCAGGTGAACACTGCCTGCAGGGCACAACAAAAGGCAGAGCTGAAGTAAGAAGGCTCAGTTCTATTTTAGCTTTCTCCTTGGAGTGCATGCAGCTTGACTTCTCTGATGTAGTCTGCCTGGCTGTAAGTTGCACATACAGAGGAGGGTTTAATCTCCTTTCAAACAGCCATTCATTCGAAGGCTGGCTGGCTGCTTTTCTCCCGGAGCACTCCAAAGGAGCTTGTACAAAGGACCTCCTTCTAGGTTCAGGTCTTTGTCAGGTAAATGGAGATCTTGTGAGGTCTCACTCCATCTATGCAGGGGGACGTGGGACCTACAAAACAGGGACTTGCCTGTGGGTTTGGGCACAGTGGCAATGAGATTAAAGAGTGTGTGTGGTGTAAATGACCCAGGGCACCCTGGTCTTCTAAACAGCCTGTCTCCTAAGGGGAGCCTGCGTGATGCTTCTGTATCACAGTGCTGCAATATGGCCAAATATCAGAAGTGAAGCTTGAGCCAGGGGAAGAAGGGATGTGATAAATTAAGGCTTCAATGGTGCCCATTTCTGATCTCAAGTACAGAAAATATAGTGAGATACAGGTGTAAATTCCACTGATTAAGTCTAGAAGCCCTCTAGTGAATTGGGGGCTGTATAAGTTGTGCAGAAGGTGACCATAGAACTAAACTACTGAGTAAAAACCACGTGGATGCCTTTTGATTAATCTGAATAAGGCTTTGAGTATAAAAAATCGTCTATTATTTTGGTACTTGGTTCCGTTTTCTCTCTGGTCTTGGACAAAAGGAGAGAAATGGAAGAATTCAGCTTGACAGGGAAAGCCTTTTGGTATGAGAGTTTGAACTTCTCTGCTTTCCAAGCAAGATTTCTTTGTAATATCAGTATCAATTTCTACAAGATAATTAATAGATTTCAAAGACTTTCAAATCCAAATACAGTCCCTACAGACCTGCAAACCTTTAAGGTGCAGGCTGAGATTCTGCTGTTGGTGCTGTAATCCTTTGCACAGTTACTGTAACTTAAGAAGTTTTTGAGCAAAACTGTGTTTCTGTAAGGCTGTTCCGGTAAGTTCTTCGTAAAAAAAGTACTTTTCCAAAAAAAAAATGTCTCCTATCTCTCCAAAAAGCAGTCCCAGTGGAGAGCAGGTAAAAAATGGGGATGACATCAGGATCTGCGGAAGTGCATACCCTGCTGCAAAAGAATAAGAGAGCAAATGAGAGTTAAATTCAAGACTAAAATAAGTATGCACAAGGCAAGTTTATTACTGTGGGGCTAAAACATACCCCCACTCACTCCTGTAAACCTGTCCACCAGCAAGTGGAAAGGAAGGAAAGCAGCTTGGCAAGGTGATTCTGTACAACAGGGGTGCTCTGCACAGCTGTATTTTTCTTTTTTTTTGTTTCCCGCATGAAGCAGAGGTGGGTCTGTACCACCCCCACAGATAAGAGCACACTCCCTGTGTGATTTCATTGTATAGTCAGGCATTTGGAAGAGATTTTTCTATGAGGAATGGATTTGAGTCATAATCCTTTGACCCCGTGGCCCATTCGAGACGGCCGTGACATGCCACTGCTCTGTGATAACGATTCTCCATGCCGCCTCTGCCTGCTCCCGTGGCGGTGAGCTGCTCTGGGGTGGGTGCACATCGCTGGCCTCCCTCCAGAGCTCTGGGATCTGTGCAATCTCCAGTGTCAAGATGTGTTTGGATATGGAAAGCCGTGACACTCTGTTATGTATCAGATAGATAACAGGAGCATTGCCTCGCCTGAGGAGACAGATGCCTGGTGCTGGGTGTTGAGCGGCCAAGGGCCCGTCCGTCTGTGGGCTTTCTGCCTGCTCTTTAACCCTGGATGACAGTCACATCTTCAAGGGGCTGTTCTTTGGAAGATAAACATAGCTTTTCTGGTTCAAAAATTACAAGTCATTCTCCTTTTTTTTTTTTCTGTAACTGAGCAAGACTGTAATTTCAGCTTTTCGGGTGAGGCTCTTTGTGGGAACACACTGACATGAAGGGGTCTCGCAAACTCTTGTTGAACTTTTTGAGTGCTCCCATTACAAACAAGCCTTTCTTCACTCTCTGCCCCTGCTACTGTGCTTAACTTCTCTTATGAAAAAACCCAAACAACCTACTATAGATAGCTTTCTCCCCCTGATCTCATAAAAGCAGCCTATGTAGGTCCACAGGAGGGAGGCAGTATTTCAGAAAGGATGGTGTCACCTTTTGAAACCTAAGATTTGAAAATTTATGTTACCACAGCTAAAAGCTGAAATTGGTGAGTTAAATAGCTGTTAATTCAGTCCTTATGGAACTAACAGAAACTATGACACAAAGCATTACTAAAAAGAACCCTTTTATTGTGTATTAAAACACACTAATTCAGGGGTGTCCTCCCTTCTCCAGTGTGAACCTGCACTCCCCAGGGAAGGGCTTGCTGCAGAGGCTCCAGCACAAGTGGAACCCAAAGCCACTCTGCTCAAAGCACAGCAAGTGCTGAGGATAGGACAGTCACTCAAAGGCATTTATCTCCCACCTTCTGAAGGCAAGCAGGAGGACTACCATGCCAATAGCTGGCCCACAGCCTAGAGCCACAGATCCGACTGCCCCTCCTGCTGCATGCCTTTGTCTGGCTGCACACAGGTCCCTCAGCACTGATAATTGTCACTGCCTCTCTATAGGGCAGTGACTTGGGTTGGGGGAAGGGGGTAACATGCCCCAGGGCAGCTTTCCTTTATCTTCCCACTAATTACAGTCTGACCAAAGTTTTGAAGGTATAACCCCTTCAGACTCTATTTCTTGATATTTACTGCTGTAACTATAGGTTCTTCTGCCATCAGTATATATTTTTGTTTGTTCCTAATAAATGTCAGGGCTTCAGTTGCACCTTACAGCAGTGATTTTCACAGCCTAGATGTATCAGTGTAAATGAGTAAGAATCCTTTTATCTGTATTGTATTTGCCAAGTTAATTGTTTATGCATATATGTTCAGGAAAGGCAGGGGACGTTCCCAAATGACCTCTCCATTTTCTACATTACTTCACATAATTATCGACCTGCCACTTGTGCTTCTCCTCCCCCAGATTTTCTGCTGTTTCAGACTCTATTTTCCCAGATAAAGACCTGTTCAGCACCCATTATGCATTTGCAAGTTAAATTACATTACTATGTTTGCAGCTGTTTTGAAAATGAAGTTACTTCCCCCCCCCCCCAAGTAAATTTGAAATTAGTTTCATGAAAAGAAAACAAATTTTAACTAATGCTGGTGGGTAACCTGAGTTTGCTCTCAGTCTTCACTGTAACTCCAACAGGTCAACATCTGAACTTGACACAGTAAATCTGGAATCACAGCGGGATGGTGCTGAGCTCTAGCTAGACAGGTGATGGGAGAACAGGATGGATCCCACTTCTTGGTCTTGTCTAGACCTACACTGGGCATCAGACATGACCCAGTGGGCTGCTGAGTGTTGGCCTGGAGATGCTGAACACTCACAAGTAATGGTGAAGTGGGTATTTCCCCGAAGATTATCAACACCTTGTGGTAACATATGAGACCTGACCAAACACTGCTTTTCTTTTGTCTTCTTTGAAGTCTGTTTTCCACCAGCACTGTCCATGCAGTGATGTTAATGGCATCCACAGCTCTTGCCAATTTCTTAGAGAAATCAAGCTAAAACCTTGCCTGTGCTTGGAAGAAGACCCTTTCCCAGCTGCACACCTCTCAGCCATGACCTCAATTCCCAATGTCTGTGAGACTTCACTCCTTAGCGAGTGAAGCTCATGTGACTCACAGGAGTGACGATGGGGCAGTCACAGCCCAGCCTTCATATGTAGCTTCATGGAGATGGATGGACCTGCTGTAACATTGTACCATTTGTGTACCCTTGTATGCAATGCATCAACTCTATATTACTTCATTAAGTGAATACAGGCATTAGCCTTCTCTAGAGTAGTAAGCATTCAAATTTTAAACTAAGAAAAATAGGATAGATCCAACATCAATATGCTTTGCTCCTGCGTAACTATTTTCCTTTCATCTTCCCCTACCTTTGGGGATGACCCTCTCCCTTTCTTCGACACCTTGCTGGGAGGCCAGCTGGAGCTTCTAACCCTCCTCAAGAACTTTTCAGCTGAATGACTGTACAAATATTTTGGTCAGGAAACTCTCCTGAAAAACAAGGCTTAACTGTTCTGTTTCTCAGTTGGGTGACAGGGGTAATTACTGTGATAACTTCCCATCTCTCTTGGGTGTTATGATGAGAAACTCATTAGTTATTTGCTGAGTACCCTGAGCCAAGTCCTCGAATGAAAGAGCTGTAAGGATTATTTTAACAATATTTAGCACTTCAAACGTTTTTGAAGCACTACCTAATTTTCCCAAATGTAAACCAGGTAAATCTGCAGGGTAATTCGTGTGCCACACCTCTTAGTTTTTTCAGCAGTCTTCACAATGTTCAGGAACTCACACGGTATGGGTGTACGCTTCCTCTGAGATAACTATTCTTTTATTTTTTAGCTTTTTTCCCCCATTTTTCCCTCCCTCCAGTACACTTTCATATGTCATACTTTAGGATTCTAAGGTATATCTAACAGATATGATAGCTGAGTCCTTGCATTTAAGGGCAGATATTCTCCATCAGTGCACTACTTCTCCTCCCCAGCAGCATGTGGCCCAACACCTCTCACAGACACGGACTGCTGTGAATTAAATCATCTTTGCAGAACGGTCACCACTTGACATGGTGAACTATTTCCCTCTATTCAATACACACCCATCCCATCTGCTTCTTTGGGATGCTTAGGAAGCAATAAACCAGCTCAAGAAAAGAATCCTCAAATACCAAGTCAGAATACAGTGAAAGAAGCACCAAAGAACTGGCAAATTAAAACATCCCTTCTCCACAGCAATGCTTAGTGTTTCCCTTGAAGTAGCAGTAAAATATCTGAAGCTTTTCTGTTGCAAGCTAAAAAGAGGTGCCAATTATATAAACAGGTGATTACTGTCGGAATGGGCAATGTGCATGTTTTCTTGCAAAAAGGTAATAGCTGTTTTGTTTATGACTAACATCTGTTCTAAGCAAGTTTAATATATCATGGCTGTAACATGCCATATAGGATGGACAAGAGGAAAAAATAAGCAGGGGTTTAATAGCACATCTGTGGCTAGTTAGTTATGGTAAACTTCAGGTATGTGGTGATTTCAGCATATGTTCCTAAATATTTTCCCAGCAACCGGACCTAAGACAAAACCTGTTACAGTCTTTTGGGGAATAATTAATGCACCTAGTCACTTCAAACCCCACCAAATTGTGAAGAAATCTGCTTGATTTCAGTGTAAAAAGCACTGATGAATGATCACCTCCAGAAATGAGACTCCAAGTCTGCAAAAAGTTCAGTAGGAATGGCAGGAAAGCTCTGGCCCTGAGTAGCAACACTAATGATGGGACATAAAACATAAACAAAGGACTCCCAGTCAGGGAGGTTTTGAGGCCAGAGAGAATTATAAAGACATAAAGCAGCAATAACTTGCACCGAGCAGAGCAGGACTCCCCATTCACGTGTCACAGTGATGACACGCTGCAGTGCTGTTGCTGAAGAGCCGGCTGGTATGCGGCATGTCTCTGTGTTTTCCCTTTCCCCTTCCCTGTGCATTAATTCATCTGTATTTACCCCACCTGGCCTCTCTTGCTTGTTTGTGTGTTTCTGTTTTCCATGGTTTCTGTCCATAATGGCCACTTGCAGGTGTTGGTCTTCATGTCCCAAGGAGCCGAGGCCTGGTGTTCCCTGCTTGCCCAGGCCTGTGGACCTGCTCTACCATGTCCCACAGGTTGCTAATGTGAACCTGATCGCTGTGACACAGGGGATGCCTCTACTGCTTGCTGAGTTCATGCAGCCCCACTGTGCTCCTGTCCAGATAAGACCTTTGCTACACAAAGACAGTGTCGGCTTTTGATCTGTGGTTTCTTTGCACTTCTCTGTTACCCCATCATGTCACTCCGCCCCATCACACTGATTTTCACCCATCTCAGGAGTCCTGCATAGCAGGGCAGTGGCTTTAGTGCTCTTTTCTCTTACACAAACGCCATTTGTATGCTTCTCACTCAGCCATATTTAGTTCTTTCAGCATTTTCAAGGCTGAAACTCTAAACTCGAGAATGTCTAACTGTGGTCCCCTTCTCTGGAGGGAGCCAGGAGAGAGAGATCTCCCTAAGTGGCCACAGGACTGTGGGCTTTGCAGGGGAGCAGTGCTCCATCAGTTGTGCACACTGACCATCAAAAGGCAGAATTGTGTTCCTGCCTCCTCTGCTTTCCTTCATCTTTACCCTTCTCCTGGCAGTCACAGTCTGCATTGCAGTACAACCTGAGACCACAACCCCACTGATCCAAGAACTGAGCAAAGGCAGAGTGAAGCAACATCTGCCCAAAGAGTTTGCTCTCTAGATGCAACAGAAGCAAAGGGAGTCCCTGAAAGCTGTGCTGACAGTGAGGAGCACAGCCCCCAGACTTCCCAAACCACAGACTAATGGCTTCATGTGTTACACCAGCCCTCTGGGCAATCCTGCTTGGACATGAACTGGGGCTGCCAGCCATCCTTGGTCATTAATTGTGAATCCAACCCAAGACATCCCTCATGTTGTCTCCAAAATCATGTTTGTTCTGTGGTGTCTGACTGTGGAGCTATGTTCAGCTCAGACTTTCAGGTTTTCCTCTGTAACAGGAGAGCTAGAAGCATGGGCTTTTCTTTTTTTAGGAGCTTTCGCTCTGTTTTTCAGCTTAAGGCCTGTTGACTTAGCTCAGGGGAAATCTTCAGTGACTGCAGGACTCCAGACTAATCTGCAGAAGTGCCTCCTTCCAAGGGCTGCACCTCCCTTTGCAGTCCACAAAGTGTTCTCATAAGAGATGTAACAAAAATTAGCCCCAGGTGCATGTTCTCCACAGGCTGTAACCTCCTGAAGATTAAAAGATGACCCTTCCCTTCACCTTGACATTATTCAGTAAATGATCCAATTTCTTTTGCTGAAGTGGCAGGTCCAGTCTGTCCCCCCCACCTCTTTCCATCCCCTAAAGCCAGCACAGCAGCTTTCCCAACTGAGAGCCGCGAGCTCCAGGAGCAAGGACCTGCTCCGTGTGGTGCATCATGACTACACAACTGGGAGCAAAAGCTTTTGGCTCAGGAAGAAGGGATGTAAACAGGACTGTCTCCTACAATTAAGGAGAGCAAACAGCTCAGAGCTGCAGCCATGCAGATGAGAAAATAATCTTGGAAATTTTTTCATACAACACAGTTGGAGACAGGTATTTAAAAAACTCAGAACTCCCAATTTGCCTGTCAGAGCCAAGATATTTAAATAATAAACCGTAACTTGTGCCAGCATGGCTTCCTTGATGGAAACCCTTGCTATCGTCACACCCACATGAAGCTGCTCTGTGACAAGACCTAAACTTTCTGCTCATTGACTGTGTCAGCTACCAGGCTTTACCATGGGAAAATGTGGGTGTTTTCCAGCCAGCAAAGCCACAAAGAAATCCACATGTACCCTTCAGGGGCAGGGTGTAAGGGGTCTTGCTGAAAGTCCCCCTGCTGCTAGTGGCATTGTCCTTGGTGGCTACATCATGTGTCAGCAGCTGCAGGCTCAGATCCTCACTGCTGGAAGACAAAAGGAGGTGTCCGTAGAAAAGCAGGTCAATGACGATTACTCCTGGAGCCCTGCAAAACCAGGGCACTGGGAAACCTGTATTCAGTTCTGGGCTCTCCTGCAGACTTCTCCTGTGACCTTGGACTCATCGCGTAACTTTACTGCCCTTGTTTTCTCACTATTAACTAGAGTACATATTGAATAGGACTCAATTTATGAACATGCGTAAAGCGCTTTGATTGCCTGGGGTAAAAGGCAATTAAGACATGGCGAGCAGCTGATGGGCCCAAGCAATTACTGAAGTAAATGATTCACAAACACAATCTTTTTGAGAGTGTCATTAAACCAAAACAGATCTGCATATTATTCACCTGTTTCAGGAGGCTGAATAAGTGATGAGGAGGGGAGAGATGGGGAAGCAGGCAAGAAGCAATGCTTCAAATATACTTGAAAACCATGTTGAGGACAAGCCCTTTGGGCGCACGGCTGGGCGCAGGCAGGAACAGCAAGTTTTGGAGGGGTCTCGTCCCTCTCCATCCTTGGCGGACCACTTCTGCAGATTTTCCTTGTGCTCAGTATGTTGATGTCGCTCATCTCAGCTGAGCTCAGCTGCGGACTGAGAAGGGGCAGGAGGTGCCCGTTCAACTTTCCGGAGAGAACAGCGCGCCGCGCACAGCGCCCACCGCGGCGCTGCCCCGGAGCCGCCGGGGCGGGCGGGGCGCGGGGGGCGGGCGGTGC
>VXAY01006465.1:962227-1032399 GCA_013399855.1 Oxyruncus cristatus
GGCTCCCACCGACCCGCCAGGATGAGGCATCAGGGTCTGAAACAAGTGCCTCCCCTCTTGGTGTTTATCCGTACTCCGATATTTACACAGCAGTCAAATGGCTCTTTTGGGTTTTTCCCTTTTTGGTGGTTGTTTTAAAGCATGTTCTTTTGCAAAGGAGACAAAACCCCAGCTGTTCTGTCAGAAGGAGATCTGTGCTGTTATGTCATTTCATAATTGCCTCAGAATTGCAAATTATGGCCTTAGTCTGCCACTGGATCTGTGCCAAAGGACTCTTGCTTCTGTTAAGGATGGTGGTGTTTGTTTTGTTTTGTTTTTTCCCCTTTCTTTTTGATTTGGTCTAGAGTTGAAAATAATGGCTTTTTAATGGCATGGACCTTACATGTTAAGTTACTTCAGCCCATGCCTTTAAGTGAACACACGATGTAACTGTTCTAAGTAGTCAGTCTGATCCACACAGTCGAGCCATTAAATCTTGGCTAGTGACAATGAGAATTGTGTCCTGCTGAAAAGTATTCAAATGCACTTCTTTGCATGAGCTGAAGCAGTTTCTCATTGTTACTTCAGAAGTTCCGATTCTGCCCAGAAATGCTGTTACTGTTTGTGGGTAGCAGACACATGGAAAATAGCAACCTTTCAGCTTCAAACTAAGGAAGATCAGATTAATGACAGAGAAGGGCTCTGCAGTTCAGAGATGCAGCCACTGTAAGAGCCTTTATTTGTGCCAACACTTGGTTTGTAATCACAGAGGCTAGTCTGCCCTATCCTATTATGCTCTTGCAGTTCTACCATTCACTGTGGTACCAGTTGGACTTGTGGTCCTGCCAGCTATTCCTTTTTCCAAGGATGCTGAAGGTAGCAGGAGTATGGAGGAAGTTGAAGCAAACTGCTGCTGCGGGGTAGAGAAGCTGGGCATGGTTGTGCCACTCAAGACAGGATAGTCTGCTAAGCTGCACCATTGGGGCATATTAGAATACCAACTAAAATACCTGTTTAGTCTGTCATTTTGAAGACTGGGCCCTTCTGCATCCTCTCTTCCTATGATGATGTTCAGTATTTCTCCATGCTGCAACTTGTACTTTCTAGCTCTTGGAAAAGATGGATCTTTCAGGGTCTGCCAGGCTGTGTGTATCGAATGGCATATTACAGTGCTATATTGTTCTTTAGATGCATAATTTCACTGGCCTCTTATGACCTAAAAAGCACACAGAAAATAAACAAGGGCATATTGTTCAGTGGGAAGGATGCAGAAAGTTCTTCTGCCGTAGCCGTTAGTTAGGGAAACATTACTTTTAAGTGCTTCTCCTAATTGTCAGAGAAAGATATGGCTTGTTTTTTGCCAAGCAAACTCTTATTTGGAAGGTAAGGCATTTCTGAACTTCTTGGTCACCTTGGAACTAGTTACGAGTGCATAGCAAAGTCCTGCCCAAATCTTCCCTTCTAATTAATTTGGCCAGAGGCCATCTTAATTAACCTTAAGGGAGTTCAGGGGTGGGAGAGCTTGGTATGAAACAATTGTTCTCTTGTAATTTGCTGTTCACAATGTGTTGACCAAGCCACGAGCTGCATCTCTAAAATCCTCTGGGTCTCTTGCTGAAGCCATTACACCAGTTTATTTGTTTTTTAACAGATGTTGTTTTCTACTTCTTGAGTGGAAAGGGTTATCTCACTTTCTGCAACCTTGCTATTGTGCTTTGTTTCAAGGGCCAGTGGACTTGGTCTTGCTGGGGAAGCTTACTCACCAGTTCCAGCTATGAAGGAAGGGGTTGGTCAGCCTTTCAGCAGTCGTGATGCAATTGTTAAGGTCTCTATGTGAACTGATGGCATCTTTTCACATCTGCCTAGAAATAACCCTCAGTTCTGGTATTGGCAGTGCCTGCAGGGAACAAAAAGCAGCAGCAGCCTCTTTGCCTAAGAGTATTACAGTTAGGATATTAATAGAATTTGTCAGCCATAACTTGGACTGTCTCAAATGGTGGGGCAAGCGAAGGCGTTCTGAAATCTCAGCTAGTCAAGGAAAAGAAAAAAGTTAAAGGCTGGGGCCCGCTTTTTGGGAGTCCTGAGGGCACCCTGCAAGTCACCAAGAACGTGATGAAGAGGGAAGAATGAACAGCCCGTTTCTGAAATTTCAGGGTGGTCTGTCTTCCCCCATTGGGATGGTGGCTGCTCACCTTGTTGGTCGAGGGGCCTTATCTGTACTCAGCAGCTGGGTCACCTTTCACCAGCCTGGGCTTACCTTACTGGTGGGGCAGCCCTGCCCAGCACACGCAGTGCCTCAGCAGTGCAGCGGCACTTGTGCGTGGGCTTCTCAAACATCTGTCTTATTTTTTTTCTATGCTAATGCATAAAAATGCTATTTTGGCATTTATTTTCTGGTAGAGCAAGGGATTGGGGAGAAATCCTGCAGAGACTACTAGTCAGGACACACAGATCCAAGAAAGAAAGATCAAAGGCATCTTAATACAGGAAGAAGCAGAGGGTCAATCCAGAAGAGAGGGCATTTGGTTATACGTACAAGGGTAATATAAAAGGGATAATGCACAGGAGAGGATGGAAGTGTCCGAAAATGAGTAAACAAACAGATGTGTAAGACTATGCTGAGAATTTATTTACTCCAGCAGACACAATCCTTATCTCTTTGAAAGAGGAGAAGACCACACCAACCTTGGAACGCCTCTGCTCCCAGCCACGTTTGTGAGCGGGAGAAAGTGTTTGTTTACGGATCACTCCTCCATGAGTCCTGGCCTGATGGGCCGGCCTGTCCTGCTGTGATTAGTAGGATGCTAATGCGTGTAATCCTTTTGATCACAGAGCCCAGGCTCTATAAGTCATGTCACTGTCACCTCAAAGAAGTTCAGCTGTGTGATAGATCCCTTATTAAAAAATTGTGCTTTGAAAGATTTAATACAGTTATTAATGAGATCCTTTTTTTTCCCCTTTTCTTTTTGGCTTGTACAGATGGAGAGCTTTTCTATTAAAAAAATACAAACGCTAATACTTATCCATGAAGTCCTAGCGTGGGACTACCTTATTAGCACTCTGCCCATAGGTATTTTAGGTGGGATGATTAGATCATAATATCTTGATTTTAAGATATGAACAACAAATGTATTCCCTGTGCTTTGTCCCACCAGAGTGGATTTCTCCATACAAGACTGTAAACAGCGTGGAAACATTCATCTGAGTCTTAAAAAATATCCACTTCTGCAGTTCCTTTTAGGGAGGGAAAGAGTTGACTAATTATTCTTTGTTTAATAAATGTACTATTTTATTCTCCTGTTGTGACAAACAAAAGCTGTCATTTGAGGAAATACACCATATGCTGCCAATTGGTGTAAGGACTGGTTATATCTGGAGCACAGAGTAGTAGTGAGTACTCTTTTACAATTGCTCCTTCTCTGAAAAAAATCTGGACCAATTTCAGTGGAGTAATGGGCTGCTCTGTCATCGGTGGAAGAAAGCTGTTGACATTTTGAAAACCAGCTAATACAAACAGCGGTATCTGTGCATTCTTGGATGTATCCTCTCTCCCTGTTATGCCTGTGAATGCTTATGAGCCTCAGCGAATCAGTGCTCAGTCAGGGCTGGATTGGTCCATGAAGTATTTAAAAATCAAACTTATTTCGGATACCGAATCCCATCCATGCACAGTTGGACATGTTTTTCAGCATTATGTGAACCCAATACTCAAACACCCACATTAATTTAAAAAAAATAATCCAGCTCTCTACCATTTTTTCGCATCAAATCTGAGAAAGCTAACTGTGAAATCTCCTTACAAATGGGGCTGGCAGCACCTGGAGAGCACTCGGTAAGGTCTCCCCCAGGAGATGCTCTGCACTCTCTCTCATGCCATTATGGTGGGTTTGGAGATTTATCTGCATGGGTGAGACAGAAGACAGGAATAACTACCTTTTGAGAGTTAAAGAAACTCTCTAAGACTTGCTTCTCTCATCCTCCCCACTTCCTAATTTTATTGGAGACACATCATGTCATTAATATATTCTCTGGCACAGTTCCTCGGTGATTTCTTTTTGCTCAAAGAATGCAAAGAGGATCTGAGCTGTAATTTTCACTGTCTGTGAATCTTTGTGTTAGAGGAAAAAAGTGAACTCTCCTGCCCACAGGTAACGAGGGTTAAACTCAAAAATTCACAGATTTCTATTTATATTCTTTGAGATGAATGGGAGAGATTGGCCTGGGAAGACATGCAGAGCCAGCATAAAGTTGGCTTGTCTTCCAGCAGTGACTTTGGCACGTCTTCCTCCCATGTAGAAATGATTATGCATTTAGCAGTAGCGGCTTTGAAGCCTTTTGTACAGTGTACTTTGACTGTAATGGGAACTTTCTTGAAGCTTTGCTTGGTGCATACCTGTGATCTGATATGAGTCCTTTGGTCAGGACCCTGTTCTGGTGCCTCCACTCAGCTCATCTGCTGCCTCTTCTCTGCTCAGGATCCTTCCTGAGCAGTAATGTGTCTCACTGGAGGAGAGGAAAGTTTCTGTTCCTACCCCTGTGCCAGGCCTGCTTCCCCTTGGCACACCCCTCACTCTTCCCTGCAATGCAGAGGGTATTGGGAAAGGGGGTGCAAGGACAGTTTTAGTGGGGGAGGGGGAAAAGCATTGTAATTCAGGTCATGTGGCTATTTATAAGGCTGGGAGACTTGTACACAAGAATTCTGATTTTCTTTATAATGTGTGGGGCATGCCAACAAAACAATAACTTTTTGGGGAGGAGAGAGAGGAGGAATATCAAAAAGTTTAGTTTCCATCCCAAACCCTTGGTTCTGAGGGTAGGATCTGCTTCATCTACACCATTTCTGATAGATCTTTGTTGAGTCTGTTCTTGAAAACCTGTATTGATGGAGATTCGCAGCCTCCCAGCATAAACAGTGGATAACTATCTTTATGGCTAGACAGCTCCTCCTAATATCTAAGCTAAATCTGCCTCGCTGCCTGCTAAGCCAGTCCCTTTGGTTTTCCACATCCGCAGGGAGAAGGACAAGATTATCACTGCCTTTTAGCAGGCTGACGTATTTAAAACTTATCATCTCTCATTCTCTCACCCTCATTCCTCTTCCCTCTTCTTTCAACTAAACAAGCCCACTTCTTGTACTCTCTTCTCTAAGGGTCACACTTGGCTAAGCTTTTTATCATTCCTGTGAGTAAGTGGCAGTGAGCAGCATCTTGCTTGAGGTAGGGCCCAAACTGGATATAGGGCTGAGAGGAGTAAAGAGCCCTGACATATCATGGTCCCATTGATATGTCTCCAAGCATATTTGCCTTTGTAAAGATGTCGTGGTTTAGCCCTGCACTGCTCTTACCATAAAATCATGGAATTGTTAAGGTTGCAAAAGCTCTATAAAATCATTGAGTCAAATGATGTCTTCTCTCTTTGTGGCTCCAGCCCCAGAGCCCCAGCTGTACTGCTCCATTTTGTACTTTGCATTGCATCCTTCTTCTTCAGCATGGTTTTTCACACATGCCTGTATTGAATCTCAGTCATTCATTTCAGACTGGCTCTCTAATTTATTAAGATTTTATTCTAATTGCAATCCCTGAAAATGCTCACAGCACTCCCTACAGATTTGTAATTGTAATCTTCCTTCTAATTTACAAGTCATTAATGGAAATACCAAATAGAGCAAGACCCCAGGCACAGCCCTTGTGTGTCTTTTCAGGTTGACATTGAATTTACTAACTATTCCTTGAGTACAGATGTGAAGCATTTGTATACCTGCCCAGAGTAAATTATACCTCAGTTGTATTCACCTGGTTTGCATATAAGACTATCACATGCACCCATCAAAAGCTTTCCTCATTCCGACGTGTGACTTCTACTGTTTTTTCCTCCCTAGTTACTATGCTCTCAGCTCTGTCAAAGAAGAAATTAAATAGATTAGACTTAATTTGTTCTTGACAAGTCTGTATTTTCTGTTTTCTCATGACTTTATCATGTGTGGGGGGATGTAGTTGCAGTGCATGGTGGGAAGCAGGGAGAGGGAAACTCTTCCTGGATTGCACACCCGCTCCCTCCTGCTTCAGGATAAATCAACACGTGTTATAAACATTTACAAGTGGATTGAATAATAATTTGTCTGATTCGATATCAAAGCAAGGCTCTTTGGTCTATGGTACCCCAGATCTGTCTCCTTCCCCCTTTTGTTTAAGGTTAGATAATATGTTTGCCCTTCACCCATCCTTTGAGAATTTCTAGAAGGGGTTTTTTTTTCACTCATGGCTTAAAGGCAGCCCTGGCTAATTCCCTACTCCTTCCTTACTCCTAGCCTATGCTTAATTAAGTCCCACTGAGTTGAATACATCCAACTTGCATTAATATTCTCTAATCTCTTTCTCCTCTATTCTGGAGAATCTTTGCGTTAAATATCTAACATTTGATCATAGTGAACATTATTGTTGAAGGCTCTTCAAGCACATGAATTTTATCTTTCCTGATGGAGCGTGTGTCTGCAAGTCAGTGGATGTGGTGGTGGTTGTTTCTGCAGCAGAGGGCAGGGCCATGGCACAGCAGCACATCAGCCTGCCGCTTACAGTCCCCAAAAAAATGAAATTAGCAAGGTAAAAGCCTTGTTTAATGTGTTTTTGATAAGCTGTCTTATCTGCACATATGCAAAACCAGAGTGAGAAAACAGGAGCAATTAAAATGACCAAAGCCTTAGATATTCTCCTGGGATGTAGCTCAGGGTTATATTTAGATGGAGCAAGTAGCACCATCTAGTATTAAAACTTCAACTACAAGAACCTGTTTTCCATTGCTGTAGTCTGTCAGGCTTTTATCACTTGATCTGAGACTTTCAGGTTGTGTGTCTCTCTCAGGATAAGTTTATTTTAATATTGTCAGCTAAACCAATTCAACCATTTCCAAGAAAAACTAGGGGGGAGGAGAGAAGGAATGTTGTTTTGCCCACATTAAAAAGGGGAAAGAAGATAAATCCTCCAGCTTTTTGATTGAGAGCTGCTGTGCCATCATGTTCAGGAGTAGCATCTGTGGTGACAAGGCTCGGAGACATCTGCGCATGTCCTCGGCAGACTCATCTCTGTTTCCGGCTACTCCATTTTCTGAAGACTTTTCCCTCTCATACATCAGCACCCCCCGGCCTCTGGTGCTGAGGAGCCCACTCTTGACCCAGCCCTGTGCAGGGATGGTGCTCATGCCATAAACTGCTGCAAGGGATGTGCCAGCAGAGCACGTGCTGGTGGAGGGGGATCGTCCCCGTAAAGATGGCTCTTGCTTCTTGCAGGTACAGGTGAGGTGGGATCTCGAATCTGGGAGCAGAGAGCCAGCACAGAGGTAAATTCTGCTGGAAATGTAGACAGGACAGAAGGTGTTCATCAGGAGGGGAAGGAAGAATATGGGGTGATGGATGCAGAGAGAGGACTGGCCAGGAGAAGCTGTAAGGGCTGCAGGAGAGTGGGATGGCCTGGCTAACACAGTGGTGGACTGTGTGGGAAGTGTGGCTGAACTGGTGGAACCAGAAGACAGGAAGGCAGGGAAGGGATGCTGGAGGGATGACAAGAGGGACAGATGGAGAATGGGAAGGGGGAAATGAAAGCACTAGGGTGCACGGTGGTGGTGAGGGGTTAACAGGGGTGGGGGGGATATTGGGCTTCCTGGACAAAAGTGTTGGTGTTGGATTAGAGGAATGGAGGAAGGCACAGTAGACAAATTACTGCAACCAATTTTTTGGCTTATCCCATGTTTTCATTGTGTGGACAGCTGATTTGCCACACTTGGGTTGATGTGCAGAGCTACTAGGTTCTTGCAGCAGTTGCTTTGAACGTACCTAGTTCACTTTTAAAGCTAAGTCTTTTAAAAATCAGGTGTAGGCACATCAGACAAGGTGCCTAGAGTGGAGGGAATTGTTTTCACTTTAGTCTGTCTCTATAAATACTTCTGTCTGGCACATGTCTGATATGAAATGGGAATAATGTCACCCAGATGTGAGTGAAGATAAGCTAGTTTAATGTGTGACCCATCTAGATAATACACTTTGTAATTCAGATGCCTGTTAGTAACTCTGTCTTCAGTACAGTGTTTGGATAACTGCTGTAGATAAAACCTGGGAAGACTAGCATCACCTAGTCTGCACATCGTCCAGGCCAGGAGTCCTGCAGAATTCAGTAGCCTCAAGTCATGTAATTACAGACTGCAGCAAACTGTGTGTCCATGTGGGGTGCCTTGATTTTGGCAATTCTTGATGCTGTAGGCATAATTTTGCAATATGAATCATGTTCCTTCTATGCTTTCTTTTCTATTAAAAAAAAAAAACAATCAAGTAGCTGAGGACTGAAGAGATATTACAGAGGGTGGCCAGGGCCAAACTCTCTGTCACTTCTGGTCTCCCAGACCAATATGTGGCTGCTGTGCCAGGATGCTCTCTGCAACTTGGGCTAAAGGAAGGAGCCTGCCAATGGGCTGCTCGGAACACCATGAAGGGAGGGTCCAACAGCATGTAAGACATTTCAGAGCATGGAGGTAAGAACTGCTCCTGCCACTGCTGCAGGTGTTAGCATCCACCATCACTAGCCCTGGTCATCATACAGATGGCGGTGGTACCCCCCCGCCCCAGAATAATAAGGCTTGGGAACCCCTGCAACTGAAAAGAACTACAGACAAAGGCAGATCGTGAATAGAAAACGTGTGTTTCCCACACTGAGAATGAGCCCCAGAAGCAGCTCAGAGGAAACTTTAGCACCAGATTTCTTCAGGGTGTTTTTCAGGAGTGCTTTGGGCTTTTCTTGGTGTCAGCAATGAGATCCTTGCTCTTGGACAGAGCACCCCGAGAGAGGTGCTCTGATGACGTTTCCATGTGGTGGTCCCATTGTGTCCCGCTGGCTGAGGCTGCGGGTCCCCATTGTGTCAGCCTGCACGGGGGCTGATGCTGATTTCCGCCATTCACGCTTGTTTCTTTGCATCTGAGAGTGCTGCTGAGAAGTTTCCAGAGAAAAGCTTGGCCCCTATTTCTAATGTAATGCGGAGTTGTACCGGCTGCCGGGGACAAGTCGGAAACGCTGGCAAGATAGCAGGCATCCTCAGGAAGCAAACCCTATCAGAAAGCACTGATGTCATTGGCAAACAAAACAAATGAGCGCTGGAAAAACAAACTGTTTTCCAGCCCTGTTGATCTTCCCTCAAATTAGAAGCTCTGCACAGCCTCTATTCTGTGGCCCAGTCTGACAGATTATTTACATGACAGCGCTGCAGCAATGGTTTTGTTACTCCTGCCAATCCAATTCCTTTGATTTTATTTTTTAGATTTATTTATCTAAGGGAGGGTGGGGTGAGTGTCCCAGCACTGAAGCCAGATTTGGAAAGCTGGCCAGCATCCTTGCAGATGCTGGTGCTGACATGGTCGATATCCTGCAAGCTTTGATCAGGCAGGACCTCTGGCTTCCCTGCCCCTGGCCAGGTCCCGTGCAGGGGATGCCACCTCCCCACAACTTCTGCACAGCCCTTCAAGGCATGTGTCCTTCCAGTGTCCCAGCTAGCAGCCACCTGCCACCACTGCTACTGGCTCTTTGGAGCTTGTGCCATGAGCATGAAGCATTTTTATGTGTGGTGAGTCTGCGTAGAGCTCATCTGGTGGTTGGTGCTGAGGGCACCATGGCTGGCAGAGCGGTGTGGGCTTCACCCCCTTGGTTGTTCCCATTGCAGTGTCGTGACGGGCACAGTGATAGCATCCTGCTCCCAGATGGGCCTCCCCACCACCTGTAGCACCGTGGGGTTTTCCCTTCCACATGTAATAAGTTTGCAGAGCAGGAGGAGACAGTCATACCAGTTCCTCATGGTTCATTTCCACTCGTTGCTCCTCACTCCTGGTGCCAGAAGGAGGATCAGAGTAAACCCTACGGGCTGGAGGTTTCTCACCCACTCATCTTTGCTTCTCTGATGCCACCATGGCTGCAGCAGCGGCAGAGAGGGGGTTAAGCTCTGCTCCAAGCCAGCCTGATAATAGCAGGAAAAGCACATTTCTTCCTTGCACCTGTGAGCGCTTCGATGGGCTTTCTGCTGTTTATGGTAGTCACATCGGATCTTTCTCTCCTTAGAAGCTGAACAGCTCTAACAGCCAGCTGTTCCCTTTGCTCTGTTCGTACCTGGCTCCTTGCACAGTCCAGGCAGGGGGTGGATGGAAAATCAGCTTTTTAGGTCAGCATTCAAAAATAACCCACAAAGCCTTCCCTTCCTTCCATGAGGGAAGGGTCCCACTCCTCCCTACTTTCTGTCTGCTTGTACTTACTGCTGGCTCGCCTACTCAGAGGTCTTACTGGGAATTTGGAGTCCTGTTCTAGCAAGGGCTACTCCTAAAATATCTGCAGCACAGAGCTTTATATCTCTGTTTTTAAAGGGTGTGTAGTGTTACATGTGTGAAAAGGGAAGAGATTCATTAAGCTCTAGAGACAAACCGGTTTAAGTGCTCAGCAGGCTCTCTGGCTGACAAGCCACTTCTGCAGCATTCCAGGTTACCAGTTAAGTTGTGGCTCTGCATAAAAATTGTGTCTGGTTTTTTCCACATTGTGGGCTCTCTTGGGCTAGTGCCATGGCCACTGTGGGCAGCACAGGGCAGATGTGGCTGGAGGGTCCCTGCATGCCCAGGAGCCGCACACCAGGCTGGCCCAGAGCAGCTGGCCAGACCAGCTCTGTAGCCTGCAGAGCACCCAGGAAACAAAGCAGCACAGAAAATGGATGAGATGCTGGATAGGCAAAAAGTGGCCATAGTATATAGAGGGCTGCAGCACAGAAACTGGTTTATATGGTAAGCCAACCCATCCACTCCTGTTTATATGTAGCCTGGGAGATTTGGTACTAGTGAACACACAGCATCTATCTCAGGAGTTGCTCCATTTCGAGGAAATCATTGTCAACAGCAGTGAACAGACTTCTCCCTTTTTGCATGCCCAAGGAGCACATTAGAGATCAGTGTATAAAAGGTACTTGCTTGCCATGATCTTTGCAGAGACAATCTCCTTTTGAGCAGCTGCCAGTGCTGGGCTCATGATTCTCAGGTGAACCTGCTACTACTAAGGACACACAGTATTCACTAGGCATGTTAAATGAGCTTCTCATGCAGGGAAAATCGTCTTGTGTTTTATATTTTACATAATGAATTTATTTCTGTGTGTTTTACCTCTTTATCTACCTTTTTTAGGTTTCTTTCTTCTGGTGACACAGTTCAACAGGGAGGAAGGTATCAGAATGGGTCCATTGTTTCGCACAACCTACAGAACAGAACGTTACCTTCCACTTGTTTTAAAACTCTGGAAGACAGGGTGTTCTGTAATTGCCATAATAAGCTATAAGAATGGTATAGACAATAGAGATTGTTTCCGGCCAACTGATTCAGTTTGCTGGATCTTTGCTCTAATCAGTGCAGAATTGAGGGCTGTCACTGGGCAAGAAAAATCTTGACCGTCCCGTGTCTTGCAGATCACTGAGACACAATAGACGTGGCCATTGCAGGTTGTTTCCAGTCACGTTACCTGGTGGAAATGTGCTGTAAAAACAGCATGTTTAAAATCTTAGGTTTTGTGTTATTCTAGCTGAGGACTGCAAATTTCCAGTGGGCCAATGCAGGGAGAATAGAAAGTAAGCTGTAAAAAAGACTGTTTAGCTGGGGTATTGCATGATATTACCTGGGTTCCTCATGTGGTTGCATAATTCAGTTTTGTTCTTGTTTATATTTTGTCCTTGTTTATGTGAACTTCTTTTTTTTTTAATTGGAATATGCAGAGCTGTAGGGAGAGGCATATTGCCCTGTAATCCTCCCCTTCCTCCTGCAGCAGCTTAAAACATAATATAGAACACACATCTCCAAGACTGGAGAAAAATAGTTTTCTAAGGAAATGCCTGCTCAAATTGTGGGCTTACCTCCAGTGCAAAGATTTTTTTGAGATCACATTAGCGAAATCTGAAAGCTGCAATCACCAGTGAATTCTTGAGTGAAAGGGACTGAGTCAGCAGCAGCAGCAGCGCAGCATCTGCTGCTTGGCTGAGTGCAAGGAGGTGTATTGTCTAGGGAAGGCCATCACATGATTCATTAGCATCTGCATGCACTTTGCTTCATCTATTTTATTAAGAGGGCAGAAAACTGAGTCCAGGGTATGAGACTTTTAGCTTCAGTAGCCTCCCAGCTGATCAAAGGTATCTTTCCTTGTTTAAAGTGGCCTTCTGCTTATTTTTTGTTTTCTAGTGATGGGTCCAGCTGGAAAGAGCTTTCTGATGGCACAGCTGTGAGTGAAACCAGCACAACATGTTCAGTGTCGAGGACCTCCTGATTTCTCATGGATACAAATTGTCAAAAAATGCCCCTGTTTCATATGAGAACAGGTATGATGGATACCGACATGAAGTCACGGGGAACAGATCTGCTCAGAGGTCAACACTGAATGGGTTTGAGGCAGAATCCAGAGCTGGGGCCTACAGCAAGAAACCTCTGGTGAAAACCAACTCGAGCAGCACTGAAAGCAGCCATGGGAGCCAAGGGAGGCAATCAGGTCCTGGTTACCACCATGACCTTCAGGGTTTGTCCACTTTTCATACTTCAGAAGGGGGGTAAGTTCCAGCATCATGCCATGGCTTTGCTTTCTCTTTCTTTTGGTCCTGACAGATAACTAATCACAAATCTAACCCTTAACACCATCTTCCTGTGATCCTTTCCTTCTCCCATCCTAGTGACCGCTTCCATGCACTGGATGTCCACATGAAGCAGTGGCACATCCATTCACCTTCTACTAGAGAAAGGCCTTTGGGAATATTGGGATGATGGGAAGTGGCTGCTGGGATGGGAAAATTTGATTTAATTATGTGGTCTGTCTCCGAAAGGCCGTTCTGATGGGCTTAGGAAAGCTCAGTCCTAGTACAGGGAAAAATAGGGGGAAAAGTTCTTAATTTTCTTCAGTTTTAAAAAACTGAACTCAACTGCTTCTGCCACATACACACCCCAGTTTTTGTTGCAGATTCAGCCATGTGCAGCATGGTGGGTGCAGCACACCCACTTTTGGTGGGTATTCCTATATGCACTGAGGACTTTCTTGTTTTCCTCAGTCCACTTTCATGGAGTAAGCATGAGAAGGTGCCTGTGCAGTTCTTTTTAAAACATCCCCAAGCCAGTGGAAGCTCTTGTCATCATGCCATAAAATGAACTTGTACAACCGTGGTTGCTCAACACCGAGTACGTGCACACCGGGGCTGGGGCCGGCTGGGCAGGAAGAGCTGTGTGTACACACCACTGCTCGGCCATTGTTCTGCAGCTATTTGAGTGCTGCAGATGAACAAAGGAAAGGGGCTCGAGCAGGACTGGAAGCCAGCCCAAGTATGACGATGGTTTACAAGGAAAAGCCCCTTCCTCCTGCCAAGTGGGCTTGAAACTGAAAGCAGGGCAAAACACTGTCACCTTGGGAGCTTGTCCTCTTACAAAGTCCTTCAGTAACATGTGGCAAACCCATGTGTCCCCTCACTGTTGGGCTTGTCTGCTCTTTCACTTCATATCTCTTCCCCTTGCAAGCCCGTTTGCCTGGAGCAGGAATGGCTGCTGGTTCCCAGCTAGGATAATGGGCAGGAAGAGATGTGAGCCCTGTAAAGCAGTTGTAGGGCAGCAAGTCCCAGTCGAGGTGAAGGTTTGCAGGTGGAACCATCCATTCTAAAGAAGGACAGGACACAGGTTTAAAGGTAATAAGAAGGATCCTTCCTGGTGTGTTTTGGATGAAGTAAACTGGATGGCAAAAAAAGTGAGGGAAGACACTGAAGAAGAATGAAAGGGAAAAAGCTTTTGAAGCAGGGTGAGAGAGTGTGCAGGGATGCTGAGGAAGCTGGTCTCTTTCTAATATCTCAAAATGCAAGGGGTGGAACCTGTCAGTCTACAGGATAGTTAAATATTATATCCTGGTTTTTAAAAGTGGCTTTTCCACATAAAATAGGGAACACCCTGGAAATGTCTTTGTCATGCTTTCATAAAAATAGAAATATTTTCTTGATACTATTGTTACAGCAAAGTCTGCTTCCCAGTGAGCCTACTGGGAACCCTTGCAAGGCAGTAGCATCTAGGAAAACCTTTATATCAGCCATCCCTTCCTTGCCATGCCTGAGTGTGTGGAGTGCCTCCAGTGTGGAGCACGACCCTGCTGGTCCAGGAAGGGAGGAACAAGCTCCCTGGGCCAGATCCAAGGAGGCTACAGCTGCAGCACTATGGCACCTGTGTGTCAGCTCCTGAGCTCCAGGGTGACAGTCCTCTTCCAGACCCACTCCCCTGCCCCAGGGAAGCACCTGAGGCATAGGGCTGCCATGTGAGTGTGAGCTGCTTTAAAACCAACGAGAAGATATTTGTGATGGCCCAGTTTGGAGTGTTTGGGCCTGTGGCAGTTGGAACATAGTGAACTCCACCAGACATTTTGATATTGCTGCCTGGTTTCTTGACTCTTGTGGGAAATAGGCTTCTGGTTCTCGGGCTGGCAAAGAACTGCACACTGCAGAGACTTGGGGACCCTTTGGGCCCAAAGAGGGGATGACCACCCAGCAAGATGCTCTTTGGGCATTACAGGCTGGTGCTGCTTTCCCAGTCAGCACATTAGCTGGAGAGGGCCTGAACAGGTGGTGTGTGTGTGTGTCCCAGCTACCTTCACAGTGGCCAGCTCCACGCAACTCGGAGCATGGCTCAGGCTTCTGGGCCAGGGATTATCCACACCACACTATTGTTTACACCACTGGTGTAGAAGAGCTTATCACCTCCCATATACCACAGAAGAGAGTGATGTTGCCAGCCCCGTGGCTGCCTTTGCAGGCAGGTTTGCAGGGCTTGGGGTGTTTTGTGATGGCAGGGCATGATGCTGTTGTCTTTGCTTATTAAGGTTGTTCTGCTAATTAAATCTTGCTGAGGAGGAGAGAGGCTTCATAGCAACTGCATGTGGACACATCACACCACCTGCTGCTCATGCTTCATATGATGGGGGAGTGATGCCCTGGTGGAGTGGGGGAGTGGGGTTTTGCTCTATCCTGTTGTTCTTCAGGCAAAGCGTGAAGGAGCAGATGGTGGGAGGGCTGTCCTGGCCTTGCTTAACTGAGCATTTGGAGTCCACACAGTAAAGGTTTGGAAGAGGAGACAAGTCAAAAAAAAAATGGGAAAGCTGACCCTTTCTGGGTAGAGATGAGAGGGTTCACAAAAGGAGGACTCCCTGCTGATTCTCTTCTGCATGGAGAGAAGAGGCACTTTGCTTAGCTGTTTGTGTGGGAGGAGTTATGTTTGTAGGTAGCAAATTTAGAGATAAATAGATAACATAGTTAATGAGACTACTTTCTGGAAAAATTAGAAGACCGTACTGGTGTTCTCAATGCTGGGTCTCAGAAGAGTGTTTGTGAGGAGAGGATCCCAGAATAGAACAGAAACTGCCCGTGTCCAGAAAAGCCCTCTGAAAATTTTCCCACCGTGCTGCCTTTCTAATGGTGGCTCTTTGTTGGGCCAGTGCCTGAGCTCAGGCAGGGTGAGCCAGTGGGTGCCCAACACCTACTGCTTGCGTGCTGGCAGCCAGCAACAGGGATAGACACTCTATAGATACCCCTGCAGTGGCCTTATTCTGCAGGGTTTGGACTTATAGGTCTGTGCCACACTCCTTCACTTTTGGTCCCATTGTCTGCATCACGTGAGGTCCTGCTGGTCCAGTGTCACCTTAGGGAACTGGGCAGCTTCCACCCACTGCTCTGAGCATTACAGCTCAGTGAAATGCAGTCATGCAGCCAGTGCAGGGTGGACTGATGGCCTCATTTCTTGTAAAGGGCTAAAATTCATACAAAGCTACAAATAGTTTGGGGGATTTACACAGTTTTAGTTAGATTAATTTTATGTAGAATCAATTCAAGGCACTTTGACAGCAAATTTGCTATTCATTAGAAGCAGACCAGTTAGGAAAGAGTTCATAATATTAAAATCCACCTCCTTGGTCCCATGGGACCACTCTACCCTCGGCACTTAAATCTTCACAGTTGGTCCCATGGGCCTGCTCTGTCCTTGGCACCTCTCCCAGCTGTGAGGCATTTGCACAGCATTTGCTGTGTCCGGGTGTGCATTTCTTCGTGCATCAATACCAGCACATCATGGAGAGACAGAGTTGGGTAGCGGCACAGTCAGAGATGAGCTGCTGCTAAGAGGGCCTGTGTGGTCTTTTCACTGATAATATGTCATGGTCGCAAAGACTGCACCATGGTCAGTACTCGCCATCCAGAGATGTAGCATTGCTGAGGCTGTAGTGAAGCGTATTGAACTTGGAGTGGCTCTTGGAAGCTTCCCCTTCCACCTCTTCATTGTCTGCAAGACCCGGAAGCATTACACGTCCTGGAAGGAGGCACTCTCTGCTGCATTTGTGGCCTCAAGCTGTGGTCGTGCTGTGCTGCCCCACTTCCTCCTACCTGCCTGCCACCCCTGCATGCAGGTGTGAAGGAGCTGCTCTCCCAACACTGGGGGCAGAGGAGACTTCAGGATGGAGCTAAACTGGAGGGTCCTTGGAGCATCACCTTCCCACTGTGCAGTGCAGTCTCATCTTTTCCAGAGGTTTATGGGATCCCTGATAGAGACTGTCTGTGTAACCATTTCTAGTGCCTTAGCCAGGAGTTAGAGAGGCTGATAGTGTCCATCCTTTGAATAGATCTTAGAAAAGATCAGGTTTAAAATGCTCTGAATACCATCTTTTAAATGTCTTTTCTACATTCATGTTGCAATGATGACATAGTACAGGTAGTTTGTATCATGTTCTGAAGTTCATCACTGGAGCCTACTTACTAACCTTTAAAAATAAATATAATCTTTTAAGCAGCTTTTAATAAATGCAGAAACAACCTTCCTGTTGATAAGAATTTGGGGTTTATTTTGTTGATTTTTTTTAAATGGTGAATTAAGCTTTGCAACAACATCTCTGGAAATTTAAAAATCAAGATTTTTAGATGCTTTTCTAAGAGATGATACCACTGAAGCAGGAATCATTTCAAAGAAGTCTGATGGCCTGCACTGAGCAAGATGTCAAACTAAATAATTGTAATGGTCTCTTCTGATCTTGGAATCTATGTCTGTGTTCTTCCTGCAGTTTCTGTAGACCCTTTTATGATGATGGATGAAATCAAACAGAAAGAGCAACCTCTCCCTTCCCTCCTCACTATTGCTAGACCCTATTTCTCACCCCATTTTGTAAACACAGATACAAATGGTGTCTCAGCAGTATGGGGGTGAGATGAAAAGGTAGAAGACAGCATTTGTCCAGCTGTATGTTTCCACTTGGAAATGTTCATTGTTACTGCAATCAGCTTTCAGATATAGGAGGTGTCCTGTTATATCTCACTGATTAATGAAGACGTCTGTTATTCCTGGGGTTCAGCAATCGAACTGTATTTCGTGCTTCAGCAGCAGAACATTTTGTTCAGATGTTCCGTCTTAATCCAGTTGAATTAATATGAACAAGATGCTCCTTATCCTGGTTTGGTTTTAAAACTTTTAGACTCACAGGATGAAGTTAATATACATTAAAAAAATTGCTGTGGATCTGGATGGCTTAATTTTCCTTCTGAATTTCAACTTGTATTATGTCTTCATGATCTCCTATTTAAATAGATCATTGTTTTTAGTAAAAAAGAGCCAGATGACACTGTTTATATACCTTGGGGTGAAGAGAAAAGAAAGAAATTCTTGAGTTCTAACTACATACTTGTCCTATTTCTGTCAATTTTGATTTTTCTTTCCAGTCTTATGCTGGTGGCAGCCACATAGTGTAAAGGCAGTTATATTGTTGGACACCTTAGGTACAAGAATAGCAGAATGCAATTCAGGTAGAAAATTAATTATTTATATAGAAGGGTACCAATTTTGTTCTGCAGTAATGTATAAAACAGTTTACACTTTGTTCAGAACACACAAAGAATCTATTCTTTTCATGAAAATCTGTGTTCTGAATTTCTAATCTGCAATAAAATGTACAATGTCTTCCATATTTCGATAATAGATTGTTGGAGGTAATTCCTCTTTTATTTTAAAAAAATATACTCTTTTAATGTATTTTACATTTTAAATATTCGATCCATCTTATTCAGAACTGTATTGATACATCACCATTATTGTGACATGTCATTTAATCCAAAGCACTTTGAAGAATTTTGTTCCCTTAGAAAGATGAACAAGAATCAGTTCTGGAAATGACATGTTTAATTTCAGCACTTATACTAGGATGCAAATCATGTTGCTGACAGAATGTATCTTAAATCTAACAAAATGCCTATCCACCTGTTCTCCCTACCTGTGCGGCCTGGAATCCTATTAAACTTGCATACCACAGCAGTCTCTTTGACATGTATAGATTTTGATTTAGCAGGGTGCAGAAGTAAGTTCAAGACGGTGATTTCTGGTTTTAGAATGGAATCAGAGAATCAGAGAATGGCCTGGGTTTGAAGGAACCTTCAAGATCATCTAGTTCCAAGCCCCCTGCCGTGGGCAGGGACAGTTGTCTAGTGTCCATCAAGGAGGACTGTGCATGTTTGCACAGCAGGTAACTGCGTGCATTTGTCTTTCTTTCTAACAGCTTTGCATAGCTAACAACATGTCAAAAGAGCTTCTGTCCCTTCCTTTACTCATGTTAATGACTGACTTTTAAATCCTCTCATTAAAATCATACTCATCTGGTTGCAAATAGATTACGCAAACCCATTTGGCATAACTCATCATTTGACCTCCTAGTAGCCTTATCCATACGAGAAAGAAAGGGCACCTGTGCACACTGCCTCTGATGCTGTGGTTTGTTTTTTTTAGGGTTTGTGACAGGCCTCATTTAGCACGGTCTTCCCAGCCCAAGACTGATAAAGATCTTGCCTACTGGAGAAGACGAGGACAGGACTTCAGTGTGCTACTAGGCTATTCCCAGAAAGCCAGTGTGGAAATGAAAAGCCTGGCTGCAGCCCCGGGGGCACCCCGGCACCCCAAGGAGAATCAGCTGAAGGTGGGGACAGGCGCAGGGTATGTTAGAAGAAGTGGCTTGCAGGAGAGCTGTGAAGTGCCCAGTGACTGCAAATGGCAAAATCTGGGAATGGAAAGCTGGAACCAGCCAAAAAAGGTAGGGAGGCAAATGTCTGAGGGTGACAGGGAAAAGCTGCTCCAAGAGCTGTATTCACTGACTCTGGGAGACAACGTACTCAGCACCCACAGCAAGGGGAAATCACAGTCATTGCCGAGGGTCCTTTCACCTGAGAGCATGAGGTGTGTGGAAATGCCTTCCCTGACCAACAGTAACAGCTCGCTCGGTGTAACTAAAACTCCCTCCTATTCCCCAAACAGACTGAGTGTGGAACCAGCCAAGCACCATGGAACAGGAGGCCATTTCCTTCCCCTGGTGAAACCCAAGTATGGGAGACCTCTGAAGCCTCCATCATACGAACTGCAGCGGCAGACTAGGGCACCTGCAGAAACCATGGGTTTCCAGGACCACTACCAGAAAGATGAACCCGCCTCCTACTTAGCCAAAGTTAACGAGCCAAGGCAAGATGTTTGCATTCCAGACTCTGGTTTGGAGCCCCCAGTGTACGTACCTCCTCCTTCTTACAAATCCCCACCTCACCAAACCTCGACCCCACGTTCCCCCAGTGAAGTGCCTAACACCGACACGTGCGCCAGCAGCAATCCAAAGGGTGCTGCAGAGCAGGTCGTCCCCTGCCAACAACCAGCCATGAATACTTTTGAAGTGGTGGGTGACCCTTGCAAAGACAACCATTTTCCTCATGGGAAGCAAAGCCATGCAAGGCGCCCTGCTGACCACCTGCGTTCTGTCCAGTACATTCCCTTTGACGATCCTCGGATACGACATATTAAAATTGCACCACTGGAAGGTCTGCAGGACAACGCTAAATACACTGAAAATGCCCAGAGTCCCGGTTCTGGTGCTTTGCAAGAGAGAAAGCTTGAAGTACAGTACAACAGTGCCTTTGTGGATGCATCAAACTTGTCCAGTTCTGCAAAGGGAGAAAGAACTTCCTACAGCTCCACCCATAGCAACAGATGGTTGGCACCATCCATCCGAGATCAGGAAAATTGTGCCTTGCCGGACCAAAGAGACAGTTGTAGTTCAACTAATCACAGCCCCCGTAATGAAGCCAGCACAGAGTACGCAAAAGGCAAACTCTCTGTAAGAAATTCACATATGGACAGCACCTGTGAGACTGTTACAAAAGTGAAAAAGTTTGAACCTGGAACTGGGATGCAGAGCAAAAAGAGTTCAAAGAAAAAAATGAATGAAACTATATTTTGTTTGGTCTCTATCCCAATTAAATCAGAATCCAATCTGCCAGATACAGATAGGAACAACAACATAACCCAGAGCCCTGATAAGAATGGGTTTGATAACAATGGGGCTTTGCAAGAACAAAGTCTCTTAAGTATGTCTTCAACGGACTTGGAGTTACAAGCGCTTACAGGAAGCATGACCAATAAAAATGAGTTACAAAAACAAGAGCAGTGGAGACCAGAAGAGTTCAAACAAATGAATGACCTCAGGTTTATTCAGCCTACAAAACACAGAGAGCTCAAATATTCTGGCTCCTGGCCAGGTGATCAGTACAAAGACCAGCAGACGCAGACCAGTTTCAGTGAAGAATCTGAAAGCCCACCATTTTTACATGGTACAAAGCCTGGGCAGCTTGATAGTAGCAAACTGCTCACTCCAAAACGCCTGGGATGTACAGCATCCGTGATAGGGGCAAAACAGACAGGGTCACCTTCTGAAGAGAGAAGCTGCAGGCAGAGCAGTTACGATATGAAGGGTCACATGTACCTCAGCCAGTCTAGCAACAGTGCATTTTCCAGGACAGCCACCTCAGTCCTTCACGCCCCCTCCCCAAAAGCCCACCACAGCCAGCCTGTGCCTGCCCAGGAGAGAGAAAATGGCCTTCTTTCCAAGGGAGATGTAGTTAAGGGAGAACCGGGTGCTCCCTGCAACAGTAAAGAGCTGTTTGGGCAGTTCCTGTTGAAACCTGTAAGTCGTCGTCCGTGGGATGCAATAAGTGAGCTAGAAAGTTTTAACAAGGAGCTGCAAGGGCAGGAGGAGAGCACAAGCGGTGAAGAAGACTTGGAAAGTGCTGCAGCTTCTCTGCAGGCAGGTGCCCTTATGCAGAGGAGAATATCCAGAAATGAGAAATCAAACCAGGAGCCAAAACATGCTGGAAAATCAGAAATGGTCATGCCAGAGGTGCCTGTATTTAGGTCAGGAAGAGTTAAAAGTAAGTCTGAAAGTTGGAGTATAGGGACAGAGCATGGTGTCGAGCCAGGCTATGTTGGCTCTAAAGGCTCCTCTCATCCAGGAGGGAGCAGTGAAGGAGTCAGGCCAGCAGATGGAAGTCTGATAACAGAAACGGGGACAGGGGAAGCCAAGAGCAGAATGAGCAAGCAGCCAGTTCATGTGGGCCCTGTCAAGAGAGCTTTGTCCAGTAGCTCAAGCAGTTCATGTCACAGTAATCCCTTCAATAACCCTGTCTTGCAGGAAATGAGTGAAGACCAAAGTTATCTAGACTTTGTTAAACTGAGCAAAGGTGCAACTCCCACAAATGATATGGTATTAGAGAGAGGCTCGGTAGGACGTTTGTCACTAACGAAGAGGAACCAAGGGTGCTCTGAGCCAGATTTGAGGTCAGTGGGACTTGATGTGGCCCCAGAACCTGGTGCTAACAACTCTGATCACTCTTCAAATGCAAATGCAGTGGAAATCCCTGTGAATGAGTCATTGCAGGCAAGAGCTGCAAGAATTTTAGGTATAGATATAGCAGTGGAGTCTCTCCTTCCAGATGACCACGTTGGGCCCCACCCAGGCACTAGCCCTGCAAACGGTGCTCAGGACTTTGAGTCATCATCAGTGGAGAGCACAGTAAGTGACAAAGAAGGAAAAAAGGAGGATTCTTATGAAGGCAGACGAAAGTGTGGTTGGACAGAGAGTGCTCTCTTTGTCAGAGCCGGAGGACGATCTTTACACCCTGACGAGCGCCAGACCACTCACAAGGAAGCCAGTGCTAAAACGCTGGTAACTGAGCAAGCTCTTGAACAACCTGTGAGTCCCAGCCAAAGTGAGGACCAAAACTTGTTCTGCAAGTCATCTGTGTATCAGCATTCAGAAAAGAGAGTGAGAAGCACCTCGAAGGTGATAGAGACACTTCAAGGCAAGCTCACCTCTCCTCCAAGCCGGACTGCCATGGATCGCTTAGTGCGGATGAAGGAAGTTGACTCTGTGTCCCGGATGAGACGTCTGAGCATTAAGAGCGCAGACTCGGGAGAGGAGGTCGATGAGGAGAAGCTGTCAAAGGTACAAGAGGAGAGAGGAAGCAAACTGGCAAGCTCAGGGGCTGTTTCCAAGCGTGTTATCTCTCTCAGTGAAAATGGATGTTTAGGTGGAATGGGCAAAAAGAAGATCAACAGAGATTTTTCTTTAGGTAAGACCCTATTGTGGGAGATCCAGATGGGTTCTCTTTCCTTATGTAACGGGCATGATCGGTTTGCTTATGCCCACATATACTGCTCAAATAGTAACAGGCTGTAGGTGGTACTACCCTCATCTAGGAGCCACCCACTTTGCTCTCCTTGTGGAAGAAATGAGTGTTCTCTGATCCCATTTTAGGAACAGTTACTGTAAAACTCACTTGTGATACTGAAACTCATTCACAGAGATTGGAGTGCTCCCTAAAGTCTCATCTCTGTCTAATTATTTCAGGGAATGGTCAGGCTAAAACAGTGGAGTTCAAAGACAGTCACTCTGGTGCCAGTGTTTGGGAACACGTGGTGATTTAATCATAGCCTCTCCTTGAATGCCAGTTTTTTCCCTCCCTAATACTTAAATAGACACATACTATATCATAGTTCATAAGAAACTAAAAATAAAAATCTTATGTTCTTCTATGAAGCCTCTGGGAAATGGCTGCATTCAGAGGCCTGGAAAATTCTCTCTCTCTCATAAATATTTTCCAGATCAGATGTTGAGAATAACTGTTAACCCCAGGTCAAATGGAAAGTTGACTTTTTCAGTGAATACCTTTTTTTTCCCTATTTTTTGGTGTTTCTTGTCTCTTGAAAGCTCTTGCAAACTTGTGTAGTCCGTATTCATCCCCAAAGTAACACGAGGTGTTCTCTCACCAAAAGTGTTTTCATACAGCATTATGTTGAACAACTGAAAATCAGTTGTTGCCACAGATCTCTGTAAAGGGATAGATCTCCCAGGCCACCTGCCTAGTCCATTAAATTAATTGGAGTGAGCAAATGTACGGTGTGAAAGTTGTTAAATTAGTATTAATCTCCTCCTTCCTTTTTCCATCCTCTCTGTAACAGCTGACACTTTACCTTGAAATCTGCACAAGTTATTCATTAAACCTCATCAATACAAATCTGTTCACAGTTTTCCAGTACAGAGGGACTGGAATTAAATGGAGTATACTTTAAACTGGATTATACTTTAAGACAATATTGTTCCTGAAGAGAAATGCTTGTATGAGTTCGATGTATTGACTCTTGCAGTCTTGCAGCCTTTCCCTTCATGTCTTTTTCTGTATCCCACATCTTTGTCTCTTTCTGCTCTGAACTGTATTTCTCTAGACCAGATTTTCCAAACAGGCTAATTCAGCTTTCTTGTACCCATCAGGTCTAGTATGCCCCACATGCATTTCATATGCTTTCCTCCCTTGGGGTTTCTGCTGGAGTGAAGAAAATATCTGTTGTGGTGACATGACTTCAGGGATGTATCAAAACAGATTGTGTGCATTTTATTGGAGAGTTATTCTGCAGTAAATTAGGTCTAAATTTATCCCTCTTGCTGACAATACTAGGCTTGTGTTCTGCAGAGTGTTCCCATTGCAGCAGTTCCCTCACAGCCATAACAGCCCTCCCCATGTCTGGATGGCATGGATTTCCCCTCCTGCTACACACATCCAATACCATAGGGTAACACACACTCATGTGGGGTGGGCAGGCAGCTCCTCCACTGGCCTATTCCCATTCAAAGAGACCCTAATTTGTCAATGGCCACAAAATCTTCATCTTACCTTAAGAGGACAGGGCTGAAGATTTGTGTTTATAGAAAGGCCTGATGTTGTGTCTTCCTCTGTTAAATCTCACTACAGCTTCCAGGCTAGCCCCTTGGTATAATTGAAAGCCCAAATGAGAATTAATCCTGGAAAATCATTGTATTCATTGCTTTTAAAGAGCAAATATTCCATTCTAAAAGGCCATTCTATTTGAAATGAGGTAGGGTTAGTCTTATAATTGCAGACTGGGCCTGTCGCAGACGCTGGAGCCCTTAGCAGAAACAGGCTTTCACATGTATAATGTAGCTTGGCAGAGGAACAGTCGTCTCAGAGTAACAACTCTGCCAAAGCTCAGTGCAAGAAGCTCATCTTACTATGCAAATACTGCCATTAGAAGAACATCTCCAAGTGTTCCCAAATGCATTGGATGTCTTTTCTCCTTTGCTGTCTGAAGACATGGGGCTGCTAATCTGGCTTTGTTTCTGTAGAGAGCATTTCAAATGAGCTTAACCAAATGTTGAATAAACATTTCTGTTTCAGTGCTAGAACTCCAGTGTCTCTACCCCTCAGAAGGGTGACATAGCCTAGCAGTCTGACACTTTTGTGTCCTTGTTTAGGTGCTGAAAGCATGAGTAAGCTTTCAGGGAATAAACTGAGCCATCCAGAGGCTCCATGTCTTGTAGCTTGATTTTATCCCTCCCTCTCCACCCCTACCCCTGTCCCGCCACTCCCTGAAACAGTGAGCACCTGCAATTTTGTGGGGAATTCTCATAATATGAATGTGTCTGGCCTTAGGAAAATCAAGTTTCTGAAATGTAAATTCGTTTTTATTCTTAGGTCAACCTGTCACAGAGCAGTTCAGAATTTTTGTATGTTCTAGCAGTTTAGATGGCAAAATATTTACAGTAGAAAAAATGTTAACTGCTTTAGAAGCGTCTTCCCACACCATCTGTGCATTAAGCTTAGAAAGATGCAGCATTATCCTGGAGTGCCCTAGCCCTTAAAAACTTTTTTCCTGTTGATTTTTTTTGCATTCATATGGTGTCTGTTTGGAAATACCAGAAGAGGCTTAGCAGTGGTAAGCAATTCTGAAATGATTGGTGTTGCTGGCACAGACACCTTTCTTGGCCAGCCTAGCAATTTGAGGAGGGTGGGCAAGAGAAGTGATAAAGGATTCTGCACCAGGAATCCACCCAGTGGAGCCAAATCTACAAGTCCTTTCTTAGTCAGTCCCCCCTTGACGTGAGTCTGGATGCTGCAGATGGACACTTGCACATGGAAGCAAATTTCCCTTGGGGGTTTTTATGCTTGTTTGAATGAAGACATTCACTCACATCAACATGAAAGTCCTGAGGATGAACGTTTTACTCCAAAGTGTGATTTTTATGTGTGGAACTATTTTCATGCTCAACTGTTTAAATGCGAGTGCTGTGGGAGTACAGCCCACGGGAGGGACGTTTAAGGTTAGCACAGATACTCAGGTTGCGTAAGCGCAGCAAGTAGCACACGGCAGCGCAGGCTGCAGTGCCGGTTTGTCCGGGCCCCTCTGTGCCTACAGAGTCCTCTCTAGGTAGCTGTGGTTCCTCCAAGGCATGACCGTGCATCCCAAGGGTAAGTCAGGCACCTGCATAACGGCACTGGGCAGGCAGACCGCACAAGGCAAAGCCTTTTGTTGCAATCCTACTCCAGAGTCACAAGGGTGAAGGAAAAGGCTCACTTCGTGGCCAAACACTGGGATAAATCCAATAAAAAAATCTGATAGAAGAGTGTCCCTCGGGGATTTGGGAAAAGGAAAGCCAACGTGTGGTATGTCCTGTGGACTGACAGCAGGTGGGCTGAAAATGAAGAACAGTGTTAGTAAGCCAGTCCAAGGTTCAAAACGTGAGCTGCAGTTTTGCAGACTGAAGTGAGACAGCCACAGTGATGCAATGCAGCTGTCCTTTCCTGTTTTCTGTTAATCTGAAACCAAGATTTGCAATCAAATGAAAAGACCCTGATGACTGTGTGCCATAGTCACTCTTTCAGCTAGCCTTAAGCACCCTGCTAGGATTTTTAAAGCATTTTTTGGTCCTTAGTTTTCAGTACAAGTGGGAGAAAATCTTATGTCTTTTTTTCCCTGTCAAAGCATCTGAGAACTAGAAGTAATCACTCAACATTCAGTGTGCTTGTTCCTACCTACCCAAGGTTTCCCAAATTCTATCTCCATGCATTTGATCAAAGTTATTCCCAAATTATGCTGGTATAAATACAGAATTTGGGTCAGGAATGTGGTATGTATCTTTAAGGTGGTAAGTGCATTATCAGCTTCTTTTTTTTAATAAAAGTTAGGGAAAAGATGTCTCATTTCCACAGCTAGTAAAATTGAATAGATTTCACAATACATTATTAATAGTGCTTTCTTGTTTTTTTTCCAGATACCTATGACCCCACCAAAGTTGAAAAGGTGTGACATTAATGAAGAGGAGAATAGAGAGATTTCTGCTCTACTAAGAATGTTTCACTGATTTTTTTTCTGGGTGCTTTTTGTTTGGTTTTTGTTCTTTAATGTTTGGAAATTGTCTCCATTTGTGATGTTCATGGTGTACTGACAATGCCTTTACCACTGCCACTAGGAATTAGCTGTTCATATCTGAAACTGTTGCAGAGACCACAGAAAAATCTGACTTCAACATTGGAACCATCTGGCTTTGTAGCATTTAAGACAATACCTACAATTTGCAAAGAGTTTTCATCTGAATTGTTCAGTCTTCAGCAGGGATGGGGAAATGTATAAAGTGAGGCGTTACATTGGTGTAAATGTAAACGTGTGAGATTAGTGAAATGATTTTTAAAAGAATGTGAATCTATAAGCTAAACTTCTAAGTATCTACATTCTAAACTTTGTTTAACTTAAGGGAGTTAAGCATACTTAAGGCCATAAGTAGAAAGTGCTGCTGCACTATGTGGGGGAAGGAATGTGAAAGAGTAGCAAAAACTGATTGTGAAATTATTTCTGACTTCCAGAGTTTGAATTTACTTGGGTTAAATACTTGCCACCTAGAGAGAAGAAAAACAAAAACCCAAAAGCTTCTAAAAGATGGAAGACTTTTGTAGTACAGTGTACAGAACATGTAATTATAGTAGCTGGCAACTAGTGTTTCAAACCAATGCAAAGTATACCACTGGCTGTTTTGCACTCAGTATTACCTATTTTTGTTTTGCTGTTTAGAAATTCTTTATATGAAAGAATAGTAGCTGGTTTAAAATAGCCCATTTTAACAAAGTAACTATATTTCTTGTTACAGAATACTATCTATTTTTCTACGATGTAAACAATTGCTAACAAGTGGCAAGTATAAAGAAGTATTATTATTATAATAATTATATTTTAAGAAGACTTATTCCTCTGAGTGAAGGTGCCCCAAGCAGATTTCACTTGTATATCTTAATGCACACACCATATTGCCACTTACTCAGTAGTGCTACCTTATTGTGTTCTAAAAAAGCCATCCATCTATGTATGTATGTACTACAGGGTTAATTTCTGTTTTTTCCCACTCAATCCTTGGATCATTCTTCTTGGAGCCACTTTATGAAACACAGCTGAGAACTGTCCAGGCCGGTGTTGCTGACATTCCATTCATGGGACATTCATTACGGAAAAGTGAGTTTGGGTCTTTGTCCCAGTGTCACTGAATGGCTCAGATAAAATACCTGCTTTCTTTCTTGTACTTTGTTCCCTTTTGCAGATTATGAGTTTGGATATGGCCAGTGTACAAACATAAGCAAAACTGGGTTTAATTCTTCCCTGAAGTCAACAGGTGTTGCTGGGGAGAAGTTCAGGTGTCTTCTTGACAGCATTTAAATACATGGCTTTAAATATATTTTATCTGCACACACAAATGCATGAATGACAGAATTTATAATAAAGCCTATGCATTCTGCCCTTTGATCCTGAATTAGCCTGCTTAGTATCTGTGTCTTAAAAGCCTTTGTGTCCATTCCTGTATGGGTTTTTTTTCGTACGTACCTGTGTACTTTCTTCTCATGACTTGTTCATGTACTTCACCAATCTATTCTACTGGTGTTTTCTGGTTTCTAGCATAATTTTATTTTCTAAAGTCTTCTAATTTCTTGAAATATTTTTTCCTAAGTCTGTAATTTGAGAAAGAACGATGGGGAAAAACACTTATCCTGTGTTTTGGCAGCAAGAATTTCTTGTCTGTAACACATGATTCTGTTACATATGGACTATTTAAAGCTTCCTTGAAAAGAAAATGTGGTGTATAATTTATTTTATTAACTCTTGTGCATGATGTGCAGCAATACTTGTTGACAAACTGTTCCTACCACTCTTATATATTCACCTTTCTTCATTGCCATCTAGGACATCTGGGGGCTTGTAAATAGCTACAAAGCATGTTTTGCCCCCTCCTCCCAGCCAATACTCCTGACCTGAAGCCTGCCCAGTTCTGAAAGAACTTCAGCTCTTGTCATCCCACTTACCAGTAAAGCTGAGATGGCTAGCGATTAATTGAAAGTTTTAATTTATCCTTGATTTCTGGAGAGCTGTAAATGGTCCCATATAACCAGTCCTGCTACCTTCTGTTCATGTCTCTGTGGAACAAGAGTTTTCTGAGCATTTTATTTTCTTCTGATGGGAGAGGGTTAATTGATTCTGCAATGCATCTGTTTCATCAGTCATGTCAAGTAATTACTTTTTCAATGCACATAAAGAGACAAGATTAAAAAAAAAAAAAAAGACAATATTGCAGGGAAGGTTTTATTGGCCAAGAATAAGAAATTAAAATGTAAAAAGTGGGTAAGCTTTGTTTTGCAGTAGTATGTGACTGACTAGTGGATAAAAGAGTAGAGTTAGTGCTGCTTTAAAAATGGTGTATTCCTCTAACAACACTGGTGGTTTCATTCAGTACAATGAACCAGACAACTGGGAAACGCATGGGGTACAGTTTTCTGAAGGACTGTGCCTGAGTGTTTCTACAGTGCCTATGCCATGGGTAAATATCAGCTATTGGAATAGGCTGGATGGTACCGTAGCTGAACCACCTTTCCACAAACCCTTTGCCAGTCTGCAAACAGCAGTGAACAGAAAGCCCCTTTTACACCAGATGTGGTTAAAAAAACAGTAAATGGTGAGTTCCAGTGCCTGTCTCAATGGGTGCATAAAACTGTCTTAGCAACAGCTGTCACTGGAAATGGCAAGAGCAGGAGCTCAGGGCTGGGCGGGTGCAGAGGTGGAAGATGCAGCAGGCCAGGCTGCTTCCAGTGCCTCCTGCAGTGCAACAGTGAAAAGTGGGGAACTTTATTCTCATGAGGAAGAGCAGAGCTAGATCCTCAGAAATGATGCTTTTACAGGCTGCTGTATACCCAGCTTGTGCTGCTGCCGTGCTGCTGCAGCTGTGGAAGCTGGGGTCAGGGGAAGATACTGGTTTCACGAGCATTTCCAGAAATTCATGTTGAAAAAAATCCACAAACCGCCTGGCTTACACAGTTTTAAAAATGTGTAATGGAGAGACTCCTCAGGAGCTGGATAGCTAAAGAGGACCTGCCCGTCTCCTTCCCTTAGCCGCGTTGAAATCCGGAAGGGAAAAGTCACCCTGAGGGGTTGGTGGCAAGGAGATAAGCAACGAACACAAAGTTCCAGGCTCCTATCTTCTATCTGAGGAAGAGGAGTCAGCCGTGAACTCCTGGGCTGCTGAACGACCCGAGCCCCGCGGGCAGGGCAGGATGGATCGGAGCGGGAGCGGGGAGCGGGCAGGCTCTGCCCGGGGCGGTGCATCTGGGGCGGGGAGCGCGCTCCCTCCTGCGGTTCCCGAGCGCCAGCGGGAGATTGTTTTCCCTGAGGAACCGCTCTTTGCGGACCCCATTCCAGCCTCCTTGCTGGAGGCGTCTGGAACGAGACAAGGTGCGGTCTGAGCAGAACTCTTCAGTGTTTCAAATCCCACCGCCACCACAGCTAAAGGAGGCGGGAGGGACAGGAAGGCAGAGGAGGGAAATGCCTCTGAATGACTCTAGACCTCCGGTGGTGGAAATGCCCAATGATACCACGCACCTGACCACGCGTCGCTCGCCAGTTATTAACTCAAGAAACCTTCCCCAGGCATAAGAAGGGCTGATGTATTTCATACCACAGGTTTCTCTTTATTACAAACAATAGTATCATGTATCAAAACCATCAAGTTTCTTTGACTCGACTGCTGATGTTGGGAGTTAAATCTATGTACTGAAACACCCAGTGACTCTGGAAAAACAGGAAGGACAGCATATTGCTTAAAGTGCTAAAGCCACAGAAGTAATCTGTCACCCTTGTAAAATAACCAGTCCCATCAAGCTTATTTACAGCTATATATTGGAATTTAGTAAAACATTTCTGTTTAATGTGATAAATCAATATAAAGACCTAGGGTCAACATTCTGCTGCCTTTACCACATGCACACATGTTAGTTTTATAGTGCTAAACCTTCTTTTTGGTTTAGAATGTTGATGTCTTCTTCACTGCCCCTTTTCAAAGGAAAAAAACAGTGGAGTGATTGGAAGAAAAGTAGAAATGAAATATTCTGACATTCTAAATGGCAAAGGTTCTTGCAATTGTTAAGTGGGCCCTTTTGTCCAGACTCCAAATCTGATAGAGGCAAGTATATGTCAGAAGTGAATCTTTACTTGGCAGGAGCCTTCAGTTCAAAGAAGATAGATAAAACAGTGCTAAAAGGAATGGAAGGAATTGACAGCTTGTCAGACTTTTGAATGTTTTCTGTGAAGCTGTCCTTTTGGAAGACATTGGTATTTTCTTGGTTGAGGATCAAACAATCCTTCAATTTCCCTCCACTGGCAAAAAGCCACAGTGCTTGCAGCCTTAATTTACTGGGCTGAGATTTAATTACAAGTGGAGTCTACAAAATTTAAACTTCTATTCTTCTGCATAATCCAAATAAAGAATCAAGCTGAAGATTTCATGAGATGATGACTATATCATTGAATTCATTAGAAAAGTCATGAAATTGTGATTTCTTATTCAAAACTGCATGAAAATGTTCACTCCACCTCCCCCTGTAGACTAAATGAACCCTGTTTACCATCAACTCTATTATTAAAGAAAAAAAATGTTTCAAACAAAGAAAAAGGAAAAGCCTTATATGAATAGTAAAGCCCAAACCCACAATGCTACTTCCCACCCATACTGAAAAATATGTTTGTAATATGGCTTGCAGAGCTGCACAGCAGGGAGAGGGTGAAGGGAACTTAAGTCAGAATTGACCGACACATGGCTGAGATTAGAAATAAAAATGAAATTTCCCAGCCAAGAGAAACCACAATAACATACAGATTATAAAATGAAGGAGGAACTTTCTACACTTACCAGCCACAGCCTCAGCCTTCTTTAGAGCTCTGGACCAGCAGAGAAAATAAATCAGAACCATTCTGAAAGCCATTCCTGACCTAGAAGGAAAACAAGGAGATATATATGCTAGACAATGTATCAGTATCCATGTGTCTCTCTCTATACAATACAGATAATTCTCCACACTGACTTTTAAGATACTGTGGCCTATCTCCAAAACTAATACTATGTCACTGCCTTGGTTTTTTTCTCTAACTAGCCCACAGACAGATTTAGCAGGATAAAAATAGAGGAAATAGGAGTAAGCTATTACAATGCTATTTATATGATATCAGAAGATGAATGTGTTTTAAGAATTGTCTTTGTATTTTTTTCTGGACAATGCAAATACTGTTTCTGGGCTTACGTGTAAACCAGAGGGGTGCTGTTATTCAAGAGGAGACATTCTCCAAATAAAGATTTTGCATGGGTACATTCCTCTGTGATGTTGATGTTGTTATCATGGGTCAAAATGGAGCATGTGCTCTGATGTTTGCATTGCCTTCAAGAGAGATAAATGTATTGGTGAAGTGTTAAAAGGCTGCAGTATTCTCCAGGGGACTGCTACTTCCAAACCTGGCGTCATGACTGGCCTGTTACAGTATCAGGTACAGAAATCATGTTTACTTTAAAGAATTGTTTTCCACATCCGCACTTTCTCAGATCAGCACAGACTGTAGGTCACTCATGTCCAAGTTGTGTTCTGTTTGTTTGCTACTTACAGGGTATGTTCTGCCTCTGTGGGAGAGTCAATTCCTTCTTTTCTGCCTGGCAACCAGCCATCTGCACTGGGCAAACCTACAGTGTCAGAGCATTTTCCACTCCATGTAAGTGTTTTCCCCTCCCTTTGCAAAAGTTGATATGGCACTGGGATAGTTTACTTTGGCTGTGTTGCAGTAAAGAATAGCATGCTCTGTATCTCTGCTGATAGGACTTCAAGAGAACTAAGTTATCAAGTTAATATAAAAAATGTCTTCTTTTATTTTTTTTTTCAGGCAGAAGTGTAGGCTGCTCATGGCTAGAATGTGCAGTTCTGTCTTTTGTCACAAGAAGGTTAGACCTTACTGCCATGTTCACAAGTATTGCTGTGTACAAGCAATGGATTCATCCTGATACCTGTTACCAACAAACCTGTGGAACAAAAGACCCAACAGATCTGTGTGGGCTGAAGATGGAAATCATTGTGGCAGTTTTACTCTAATTTTCTTTTCATCATCCAACCAACCCGATCTCACTATAAAGTCTCCTTCCCCTGCTGGTAGAAGAGGGCAGGTGTTCGGTTCTTTTCAGTTGCTGATGGATGGGGGGTTTTTTCTTTCTACTCTTCACTTTAGTTTTTGTGCCTGCATCAATTCGAACATATTGATCGTTACTTTTTCCAGAAGTAGTCATGTACACAACAGAATGGGCCCATTTGCTCTCAGCTACAGAAGTCCTCGGGGTCCAAACTGTCTTGTTGCTCTGAGACCTGACATTCCAAAGCAAGGGGCTGGCCATATGTTGGGGAACCCACACAGGAAAGGTGAAGGCATAAGGGCAGAGACCTTCCTGCACTTGCTCCCACCACCCACACCCACCCTCTCTGCACAGGGAGGCAGCTGTATCAAGGCTGATTCTGCCCTGCACCAGCGGGAACCCATCTCTCACTTTTGCTCTTGGATGTTACCCGGCCAGCACTTTCATGATATGCTTCAGGTGGGCAGTTGTTCTGCTTCCTGCCACCTGACAGGGACAGGGACAATAGTCTATGCTACCTCCAGACAGATCTTTAGGTGTTCAGGCCCACCCTGGCCTGCAAAGCAAGTCAGTGGGAAAGCGTAGTGGTGGCTAGGGGTGAGCAAATGCTGCTCGAATCTCATTCAGAAGGTTTCTTGCTAAGTCAACCCAAAACCCTCACAGCTGCAGGGCTTCACTTCACCACCTCTCCAGCACCAGTTGAAGAGCCACCAACTCACCCTTTGCCACACTAGCACAGATGCCTGGCCCTTGGCTAATCACTTAAGACCCTTAGCTCTTATCTTACTCAACACTCACCTCATCTTCTTTATCTCTCCCACTGACCTCTCACAGCCCCTTTGTTTGACCTTTCTGGGTAACAATGGTATGTTACCAGGTTCAATTAAAGCTGTATTATCTCTCTCTGTGTTCTGTTTCCAATCTTTCCTTTCCCGGGAGGAAAGAAAAACAGCCCCCCGGGGAATCCCTTCGCACCATTTATGCAGTGAGGTGCCAACGCCAGCCTGCAGAAGTGTAATACCTCAGGAGATGATGCAGAAAGGAGGGAAGCCAACTCCCTCCTTTTACCCCTTAAAAGAAGATTACTTAATGTAATAATAATTGAGATTATGACAAATGTTTGGGAAAAAAAAAAAAGAAAAAGAAAGGGAAAACCCCTAAAATCTCTGAGGTGCTATACTGCTGCTCTGTAAGGGTACTTAGAGAGTAGCTGTAGCTTGCTTTGCCATTGATTTAACAGCCAGTCCTTGGAAGGGCTGGGTGGACAGGTATTTTCAGGGAGCTTCAGCTTCTCCTCTTACCCGCTTCCTACTCCATTTAGTCTGCAAAGTAGTTAGACTTTCATTCCATGTACTGCCCCAGGTACAGCCTTTAGCCTGGGTTTCACCATAGTAGCAACAACAGCCAGTAACCTGAAACCCACTGAGCAAAGAGCATGGTGACCTAGCCAGCTCATGTCATTTGAAGTGGCAGGGTTATGACATTTTGTGGGCAGGAAAGCTTGTCATTTGTCCCAGTTTCTCATTATTATTGTAGCATAATGTTTGGAGTATAAAGGAAGTCCTCTGCTCTCTCAGTGGTGGGTCACACTATAAATACCCCAGATGGCACAGGACAAGGAGGGCTGTAAAACTCAGGATATGGGTCACAGGATGGCTGTCTGCTTGCTGTCTGGGAGAACACGATAATAAACTCTTGCAAAGAGCTCCGATAACACCACATGAAAGGAGTACAAACACTGTGGAGGAGATCTTCAGCTGCTGTAAAATGTCACTGCTCTCTTCAATTCATGATATGCTGCTTTTCTTATTTCCTTCTCTTCTCATACTCCTCTTGAATGCCTGAGGTTGAAAAGTACCCACAAAAATTTTTTTTCCTTCTGCATTGCTTTTCAACACCTTCTACCTCTCAGTGCAGACATACCTCCTTGTTTCTGCAACATCCTCTTTTACCCTACACAGCTCTCATACAATGCCATCACTTCAGCTGAAGGTCCCCTTAAGGATATCAGCACCATGCCAAAGATATAGGGCTCTTTCCCCTGTCCCCAAGATGCACAGTCACTGCAGGGCAGAGAGTCAGGACAGTCAAACAGAGGCCACCAAGTTCCTGAGACAGATTTTTAACAGAAGCATTCCTTATGTAAAAATCATCCTTTATTTCCCCGGAGAAGTGAAAAATAAAATTCATGGATGGTGTCAACCCTTGCAATAAGGCAATGTTCACTGAGAACATTATGCCTTTTATTGCATTTTTATTATCAAAATATTATTGGCTATGGTGTTGGTGTTTTAATAATTCTGGGATAATGTTTTTGATAAGATGTAAAAGAGTATTTGGGAGGAGTAGGAATAATGAAACAATTGTGAATTGATTTCAAACCTTCTGAAATGGTCTTTGAAAACCCCATTTTCCCTCCACCTCAGAAGTTATTTTTCATGGTTTTGATCTGAGTACCTGACTTATCCCCCAACTCTCAACCTTTCAAGCCTCCAAAGCCTGATGTGCACACAGCTCTACAGAGAGGAGTGTCTATTGCAGCTCAAGTTCAGTGGTTTGAAACTGTTAGGGACTGCATTTATATCTGTATAGTTTTGTTGATGGCTTAGAAATTACACTGCTTTAGCAGTGAGCGAAGCAGTACAGTTTTGTAGTATAGGCCCACATTTCACCCAGACAGGGTTGAAAGGTGTAACTCATGGCTCCTACGGCAAAACAGATTTATTTCTTTTTTATTCTCCTTCCCCCTGAGATAGGAACTGCCCTCTGCTGCTGAATCAGCAGGATGTGCCCTGTGACACTGACTTTAGCTGGCTGAAGAGCTGTTACTGGGTCTGAAAACCATACCCTACCCCCAGTCTCCCTCCCTCAGTGTGCGGGAGAGGCAGGGAGCCGAGCAAGCAGCATGGGAGAGGGAAGCGGAGACCCCTGATACACACAGCTGTTATCTGTGATAAGCTGCATCCTGTGCCATGCTCCACCTCGCTGCAGCAGGGAAGGCGTTTGAACTCCAAGACCCTTTCTTAGTTCAATCCCTATCTGACAAACACACAGCAGGCAGCTGGAAACTAAAAAGCAAAGTTCAACCCATCCCCAATGACTCAGTATCTAAGATTTCTGACCAATTTCCTAAAACTCTGCCCTGAGGATTTTTTAGGCAGTGTCGGTACATTTGAACTGTATAAATAACTGAAGGAGTTCATAATAGCTGTGGAGTGGTGAAGTAAAGACATCGAGCTGAGAAGTGAAACAAAAAACTCAATTATGTGAGGGCAGGGCAAGAAAAAAACCGAAGCTGCTTGTTTGAAATGGCTGCAGCTGACCTCTGATCTCCCGTCAGGCACAAATCTCACCGGAGCGTGGCTGGTGGCTTGTGTGTCCCCTTCGCAGGGGATGTTCCTGACCACATCGCTCTGACAGCCGGGATGGACTGTGCTCTCCAGTAGAAACCCCTGGGAAGGCGGCGGCAGACCCCCTTCTCCGCGCCCTCCTCGAGGACTCTTCATCCCGCAGGACGAAGACGTTATCAGAGACAAAAGTCATGGGCTAAGAAATTGCCTGTCTTAATGTCGGGTCATCTTACTCGTGGGGCTGCCCCGACCCCTCCTCAGCCGTGCCCCGACCCCTCCTCAGCCGTGCCCCGACCCTGAGCCACAACCCACGAGGTTTCCCACACGCGGCGCGGTCCGTTCGGTGCCAGCGCTCTGTCCGGGCGGCCACAGGTCGCTCCCCTGTGGGAGCGCTGCCCCCGGGCCTCACACCGCGGCTCGTCGCTTGTTTGCTCGTTTTCCGCAGAAGAAACGTCCGTCGGTGAAAAATTATCTCGCTCTCGATGAGTTTTTACCGCTGTTGCCGTGTGAGGGGCCCGGCGAGGCCGCTGCAGCAGCGCCACCTGCGGGCAGGGACGGGGCCAGGCCGCGGGCCGGGCACGGGGCGGTGTGCCGGCCACAGACCGCTTACGAGAGATTGAAAGGGTTGGTGAGGCGCTGAAAACGCGAACCAGGCTGTGGTAGGGCAGTAGGATTTAGCGGGAACATTCAGAGAGAGCGCGGAGTGCGAGGCGGATGGGATAGGTGGGAGCTGGTGGGCTCCAAGTCCTGTTATACCGGAGCCTGGACAAGGGGCAGAAAAAATAGCTGGTGGGAGCTGAGGGTAGGGAGGCTATCAAATACTTCCCAAATTTGAGTTAAGCATTTTATCTAACTCCATATTTATAGTAAATTCAGAGAAAGAAACACATCTGCATGTCAATTCACTTTATTCAGAGATATGTACATGTTTAAGATTGTGATGCTTACAGCTAGTAAAATGGATGCCACACAAGGGTTCTTGTTCAAGAATGCTGAAAATTAAATACTGAGTTTGGAAATAAGGAAATTATTTTGACTTTTTTTTTTTTAAAAAAAAAAAAAGATGTTATTTAAACAGGCCAGGGATATTAGATGTGTTGGCACATGGGTGCTATGACGTACTGTTAGGAACATCATTTGGCAGGCCTGGAAAGCGACAAAAAATTCAGAAAACCTTTCACTAGAGCTCACACTTCCTTGGATTTATCTATGAGGCATGTAGAAATACATGTCTGTCCTGAAACCACTTCCACTGTAGAATAGGGCTACCTGGGATCATGTACCTGACCTCATCAGGTACATCAGGTCTGCAGAAGCACCTATTACAGCACCTGGCCTAATGTTGCTCTTCTAGGTGGGTAATCCATCTATTACCATCAGCCAGCTTGTCCCTCCAGCATCCCTAAGACATACAAGCTCTGCTTCAGCAGCTTTCTCAAAGGAAGGGTGACCCCAAACTACACTATAAGAGCATCTCCCAGGATTAGGAAGTGATCACAGAACATATATGAAATTACTCAGCAGTGTCACCACATTCACCAGCTACCACTGACCTTTGAAAACATCTGTGTCTTCTTCACTGACATGTGCTCTTGGTTCTGAACATAACACCTCTAGTCTCACTTTAGCCAAAACAACATCATCAACATTTGACTCTTCACTAAACCCCTTCAGAGCCTCATACTTTCCTCCCATTCCTGTCCCTTCCTGACCTTGGTGCCATGCATGATTGTTCTCATTTACACCTTGCACTCTATCCAAAACCCTTTCTTTTTAATTGCTTTCTGTTTTTAAACTGGAATACCAGCAATCAGTAATCAGTTTACACCGACTATAGCCTGTACAGACACATTTTCTCCTACTCTTACCGAATATCCATTTCTTTATGCAAAATAGGATACTTTTAGAAGGAAAGACTGAGAAATACCTCTAAAATCTAAAAGAAAGAAAGAAAAAAAGCCAATGTATGGCAGCCACACTCTCTGCTCTGTTTGGTACATACTCAGACTATGAGGTTTAATTTAGATCTTCAGGCTGCTGGGCTCTTCTGGCAAGGGAGAGTCTTGTAGTTTTAATGAATATTTCAAAAGACCTGGTGTTTATTCCAGTGATGGTTCTCCTGGAAGCAGAGCAATAAGATACTGTTTTCAAAATTGTATTAACAACAGTTTCTTCCCACTTACCAAACCCTGGCAGCCAGAGCTCCATAGACCTTTTCATGCCAATCATCCTATATGCCAGTCCCAAATATATAACTCATAATCCCATTTGACTTTGATACTGCAACTGAATTGTCCCATCCCAGTCCTGTGGTTTCAGACCCAGCATAGACAAATTTGATGTTTCACACTTGTATGGAAAATAGCTTGAGAGGAGGAAAAGTCTGTGGAGGTTGGTTTTGTTTTTCATTGTTGATTGGGTTGAGATGGCTAAAGAATAGCTGGGAAGGGATTAGACATGTTAGCTTGGTGGTTGAGGAGGAAAGCTGTGTCTTGGCATTTCTTTCCTGGGGACCTGGGTCCCAGTATGATTGGGAACACCCACTGAATGGAACAATTAGTTGTTCATCTGTTCATTAACCTCATCCCTCACTTAAACATTTTTTCTCAAAGTTTGAAAGAGATGTTGCCAAATTAACCCCATTTTTTTTCCCCTGAAATCTACCTCAAACCCAAGTCTACCTTTGATTTTCTCCAACCTTTGAACTCAGTGAATCTCTGTTGTGGGGACAGGGACACTTATATTGAAACATGCTGTAAGATGAACTGGGCAAAAGAAGGATGAATGTTTAGAGACTGCAGTAGCATGGAGGTAATTTTTCTCCCTTGATTCTGATGTAAACGTGTTTGGTGAACACAGCAATGAGTTTTGTGTACTTTACATCTTATAAAGTGATGAAGCATTTTGAGATCTGAAGGTGGGAAAACGTTGTACTAGCACTACATATTCATGACTGCGTTCTCCAATCGTTTCTCATCAGTTTTTCTTAAAATGTTTGGTTTTCCAGCTGTCTACACATCTCTATCCTGTGAGATGAGCAGATGCCTTGGTCCACCTCCTCCTCTGAAGTGACAGAAAAGGCAGGCAGTGCCATCATGTTACCTGTGCTGCGTCAGCCTTGGTTTGTTACACAGTCCTCGGAATTGCCAGCCCTTTGCAAGTCACACAGCACAGCATAACATTTTTTAGCTACACTGATCCTTTACCTATGCTGATCCTTTACCACTACAGACTAGAGAGATGAAAGCCAAGCACTTCAAATCTGCCTGGGTGGGAAGGAATGGGATTGCAATGGCAATTGCACTCCTTTTGTCTCCCCTTCTCCCCTCACCTTCTAATACAGCCTATGATAAAGCAGGATATCCATATGAAAGATACTGAAGAGGGAGAAAATCCAGTCATGGCAGCAGGACCAAAAAAGTGAGAAATAAACAGAAAAGGTTACAAGTCCTGCAGATAGAAGCTCCTCAAGTTTCGAATGAGTGATAGATCAGTCTCTCCTCTGCAGGTCTCCAGAAGCATTTATCTGACTTTTTACTGCGCTGAGCAAAGTCAGAACACAGCCTGCTCTGGAGGGAAATGCCTGCCAGCCACCACCTCCTAACAAACATTTCTCAAAGTAAGTCTTATTTTACAAGAAAAAGACAAACACAGCATTCAGCCTGATAGAAATCTGCATGTGATAGATGGAAAGAGCCAAACAGCCAGGAGGGGGTAAACACCTCTCCAGGGACAACTACTGTTTCCTTAGGCACATCCTTTTGCTCCCACTGTGGCAAAGGCCAGCTCTGAATCTGGCAGCTGAGAATCTCACCCTCTGACCAGTTCCCAGCACCTGCAGGATGCTTCCTGCAGAGCCAAGCCAGTTGCTTTCCTGGGTCTCTAAAGGGCACGGATTTCTCTTACGCTGTTTTTCTGCACAGATTTATTTGCATAAAATGAATGTTCTTTAAACTCAGGTTCCTCCTTTTTTCAAGATCAAAAGCCTCACTGCAGCTGTGTCTGTCTTTTAATGTGTAAGTCAGTTTCAAACATCTACTTAATCCAGCTTTAGTGGGCTTTTCTTTCCTGCAGTGCAAAAGGCTTTAGGGAAAAACACATATCAGTGTAAACTAAATCCAAAAGAACAGAAATGAGCATAAAGCCAAGAACCTGAAACAGAATTTGGGATGATAAATATTCAGCTATATCTATCTAACATTAGGTATCTAAATTAGAACTTTTTTTGAGTTATTGTTTCAGTTCCCACAATTTAGCCCTCTGAAAGACAGGTAAAGAGAGGCAATGCTCACACCAACTGTCAAAGTAATGCTTTTCCTTTCTCTTCCAAACAGGGGTTTCTGCAAATGAACAGTGATATTTCTGAAGAAGCCATCTGTAGGAAGACAGAAGGTGACTTTTATGGACACTTTTTGTCACCTTGATTTAATAAGTGATCAGTTATAGCTCATGTGTTAGTCCTACAGCTTGCTAGTGTAGAACAGAAAGATAGAAACTCAATCTGAAGACACCTGGCTATTCACATCAGCCAAGAGACACTATCACTTTTTGGCTGTGGATTTAGTTCAGCACAACTCTTGGTGTCAGTCTAATCTCAGCGAATGTCTACAGGAAGTTGTAGAGGATTCTTTATGGTCCTCCTAGTTCTTTATAGAACACTAGTCCTTAGTTTATTAGCTTTGAACCCTATGTGGAGAAACTCTTTTACATCTTACATCAAGTGCTATTTTGGAGAGGTCTAGCAAGTCTACTCATTATTTGGGTTGAGCAGTTTTCCCTCTTGTAAAACCTCAGTCTTCCTTGTTTGTGAATTTGTCAAACTTTTAAAAATGTTTTGACGAGAGATTTTCCATGACAAACATCCAATTTAAGCTACTTTAAGGATTCAAGCTGAGGATGAAAATGCTTTTTTTCTCATGGTCTGAATTTCTTGAATGGCTTTGGGGGGGTGTGGGGGTAGGATGAGTGACTTCATCCACTCCCTGGAAAGAGCTCACAATGTGACAAAAGAACTGATTATAGTGCAGAGCATGAAGCAAAAGAACAGCCTTTGAAAGACCAGAGCAGTTTTCAAGGTACATTTAGACTGTGATTTTAGAACCTCCTGAGTCTGTCCATCCTCTCTGAGCACAAACAGAAGGGAAGTGCATATTGCAGCAAGGAAGGATGGGGATAGGAGGGATAGTACTGCCCCAGAAATATGGACTTGCCCCTCTGTCTCCAAGTGATGCAGGGCACTTAATTCAAGCAATCTTTGAAGGGGTGGGTGGTACCACTGAAAGCTTGTGGTAGCTATGCTTTGGGCAGATGAGGTGCCACGCTCAAAAATCCTGAAGAATCAGGAGAGGCACACTCCAAACAGAACAATCAATTTTCTGGTGAGCTCTGGCTATCATAATTTATATTGGTGAGTACAGAGGGATCTTCATTCATGGAAAAACTAATTGCACAGACTGTCTTGAAAATAGTAGTTTTCTGTGGAGGATAGACACAAAAGTGATGATTGCCATGGAAAGATAACATGAGTGTGTCATTCAAAGTGCTAAAACAGAGCATAATGACCTTATTTCTGGTATCCTCTAGCTTTTTAATCCTCATCTTGGCAACTTTTGGATTGCTCATCTAATAGAAGTTTTATGTGCCATACTATGACTCTGACAGGCTGGAATGTCAAAGATTAGGCAGGTTCTCTCAATCTCTTTCTAACTTTACAGTTCCAACGTGGAAAAAGCCCAGCCCTGAAATGTGGTTGTGAAATATGATTGATCTAAAACTACAGATTTCAGTCATCATCTGTGGATTCCTGGAACCACCTCTTTGGAATTTCTCCAGGTTAACTGCTTGTTGTCAGCCAGCCTGCGTTTGAGATTCAGGATCTTCCCCTCCACTACACGGCTTCTGGTTTGAAAATGAAAAACATGGATTTGAAGCATCAAGTTCTTCCTGGAGTACTATTGCTGATGGCTTGCCAGTGGGGTTTGACTAGATATACCTGAGTGTTGCCATGCGATTAGAACCAAATACACTTCTTGTAAAAAAAGATTGTATTTGGATGGTTTACCTTTTTCTTTTTTTTTTTTTTTCCTTTTGTGAATTTACCACAAGCAGGTTGTGACTATGTACAACATTTTTGCTTAATCAAAATTGCTCAGTGGATAAGTCCCTGGTCAAAATCAATTTGAGAGCAGTCTATATCTAATATGCAAAATTTGGACACTGAGTGAGTTGTATGAGTTCATGACTCATAAGGGTGGGTTTGGACCTTGTTGCCCCAAGTAAATAAAACACCCAAGTAAAACTTAGCTTCAGGTTTTGTCCGAGATCACTCTCCTTGCACAAGTCCAAAATTTCCCTTTTCTGTGAATGTTTCCAAATGTTGCTTAAAAATCTACTGCTTGGCACAAACAATAGACACTGTCAAATTCAATGTGTACTTGGACACCTGCAGGGCCTCTGGAAACCAGCTCCTGATTGCTGGACAAGTATGAACAAAAATTAAAGGCAGTAAAAGCTTCACTTCACACTTCCTTTTTTATTAAAAAGCCAATAAACTTTTTTGGCCTATATGATATCCCCAAGTGAATCACTTGTAAAGATGTGAATGAATGTTTCCAGAAAATGGTTTGTACGCACAAGATCTGGCCAGGGAAATTGCTTGTTGTGTACAGGACACCCTCTGGAACAGCAGCATGTCACCTGTAGGTCACTGCGGCATATCATGAGCCAGCAGTGTGCCCAGGTGGCCAAGAAGGCAAACAGCATCCTGGCCTGTATCAGGAACAGTGTTGCCAGCAGGACCAGGGAAGTGATTCTTCCCTGTACTCGGCGCTGGTGAGGCCACATCTGGAGTGCTGTGTCCAGTTCTGGGCCCCTCAGTTCAGAATGGATATTGAGGTGCTGGAGCAGGTCCAGAGAAGAACAACCAGGCTCAGGAAGGAACCTGAACACAAGCCCTACGAGGAGAGGCTGAGGGAGCTGGGGTTGTTTAGCCTGGAGAAGAGAAGGCTCAGGGGAGACTTTATCACTCTACAACTACAAAGGAGGTTGTAGCCAGGTGGGGGTTGGTCTCTTCTCCCAGGCAACCAGCAGTAAGACAAGAGGGCATGGTCTTAAGCTCTGCCAGGGAGGTTTAGGTTAGATATTAGGAAGAAATTCTTTACAGAGAGAGTAATCAGGCACTGGAATGGGCTGCCCAGGGAAGTGGTGGATTCTCCATCCCTGGAGGTTTTTAAGGTGAGGCTGGACGTGGCACTTAGTGCCATGGTCTGGTAACCGCGGTGGTGTTGGATCAACGGTTGGACTTGATGATCTCAGAGGTCCTTTCCAACCCATATCATTCTGTCATTCTGTGATTCTGTGATCAGATACTGCAAGAGCAAAATGCTTGCAACATAACATCATAATCAAAACATACAGCAACTTTCCTGGATCAGTTCCATAGGTCTCCTAACTCCTGACTGTTGTGGATTTTGAGCAGCTCCAAAAGATCTGATACTAGGCTTTACATTACCCATTGGCTTTGTAATTACATTATAGCCTTTTATGAATTTTGGAAGACAAATCTCATAAAAGTTAGAATCTTCCAAATTTTTTTTTTTAAATAATTTAGCTGCTCTTTTAATAACAGAAATCTAAAGGGTTTGGTGAAGGAACAGGATGTTTTACTCAATTGTTTTGTACTCTAGACATAAAGACCAATAGGCCTTTCAGTGGAGGAGGAAAGATGAAGAGGACTAGAGGAGTTTTGGTCTGTCCTCAGGATTTCTCCATCTGGATCCAGGTATTGTGTTGCTTCTGCCAGTACAGGCAGGACTGTTCATAGCCACACTGTTTGTATTTTGCATCATGGGAACTGGGACTTGAAGGTTGCAATTAGACTAAATCAGGACCTTCAGAGGGTCTTCACCTTGACTGGGGCGACTAAGCACCCTGGCTCCCTTTGTACTCAATGAGAAGAGGGGGGCAACTGGGGAGCATGGCATCCATTTTGGGATGAGACATGACATGCTCAAGACTCCACTGGTCACACTGATGAGGTCTCTGTTTGCTAAGCATTATTTATTATGCCATACCCAGATGTCTAGCATGTCCCTGGCACTATAACTGTAGCTCCCCCTGCTAACCACACTGGGCTGTACTTGCAAGTCTGGCTGGAAAGTCACAAGTGTAGATGACATCTACAGCGTCTCAGCTGAGCAGCTCTCCAAGGCAGGAGAGGTTACACTTAGGGTCACTGAGCAGGGACTGCTGTTCCTTGCCACCTCTGGGACAGTAGCAGGAGCAGAGTGGTGTACAGAGCACCACAACAACCCCAGCATGGTTTGTCTTGCTGACACATCTCCTGGGACATCCACAGATAGGAGGAGATTGAATTCCTTCTCCCCTAGACCCGTGTCTTGTTTCCGTACTAAACTATTCTCACTCCAGGAATTTTGCTCACATGCATTTCTCCCCATAATTCAGTTTTTTCTTTCCTCTGTAAATCACATGCATAATGCACTATAGAGCCCCATTTATGAAAACAAGATCTATGACAAAACCCTCCTAACACCAGTAAATCTTCTTTTAATGAATTGGGCCTGTAGCTTCAATTATGTAGCTGGGATGTGATGGCTGCTGAGCAAGGCATGCCAACAACAACACTGAGACAGATCACTGTCATAAGGGTGTTAGGAGAGTCTCGGGAAAGGCTTGGACGCTCCCTCTTCCCTTCAAGCACTTTCACATCTGCACTACATTATAGCCCCATCCAGATGACTTTGCTGGGATCTCTAGTGTTCTTGGGAGTATTTACATTATCAGAAAAGAAACCACAAATTTATTTGTTCAGTCTTCCACACAAATATACCCATAGCCCAGTGTGAAACAGCTCACATTTGTCTGGTTTGCTTTGTTCTCAAATGGACCTAGCCTGGATTTTCAGTTTAACAGTGTATATAAAGAATTAAATTCTTTAATTAGATTGTAAACCCTTTGGATCATATTTTTACCCTGTTTTGGTAAAACTGACTACATACCATCAGACAATACTCTCCTTTAGCATTATTAGGAATAAAGCACTTCCAGGTTTCTGTAAGAGCTGGATAGGCCATTTACAGGGAGGGGCAGATCTAGTGGCTCCCCCACAGACAGGTGATGTGGGAAGGCTGAAGTTGCTACTTCTGTCCTCTCCCTTGGGAAAGTACATTGGGCCATTGGTAAGACAGGGCATTGCCGAGCCCAGTTTCCTCTTCTTTAGCAGGGAGAAATTGCCAGTGGATACTGTGATAGGTGATGCTCTTATCCTTCTGGCCTTGGGAACAGAGAAGGGGGCAAAGCACAAAGGAAACGCTCACCCTCAATCCCTCCTGCCCCCCTCTGTGACCAGTATGATGATAAAGGCACTGGGGTGGAGGAATCAGATTGATTCAGGTTTTGTTCCGTGCAGGATTTCCACCTTTAATGTAGAGATCAGGATGACTTTCACACATTCTTGTCATATTGACATCAATAATGAGCTTTTCTTGCTACCTGCTTCTTCTGTTGGCCTCACAGAGTAGCTCTCTTGAGTCATCTCAGTGCTGTAGTAAAACTCAAAATTGCAGAGGACCTCTTTGACTCTATTTTGTTTTTTGACAGCCTGCAGTTGTCCTGTTTTCCATCTTCCTGCAGCAGTCCGGGTCGTGTTGATTTAGTGATGGAAGATCCCTTGATGGAGAAACAGGAGAAAGGAATATTAAAACAATAAATTTAACTTACTGGAATGCTTGGTCCAGAGACACCTGTTCCTGTAGATTTTCATCACTTGACGTGGACGCTGGTCTAGTAGAGCTGGTGCAGCACATAGGCACTCTTGTGGACTGCAAGGTGGACTGCAAGGGGGGTTGATGTCTGGATTGATGACAAAACCAGGCACCTAGCTTTGCTAAAGAGAGATTGCTGAGTACTGAGGAAAACTGTTAAAGGTCTTCTGTGTTGTACTATCTCCTTTCCCCAAATTACATGGTTTATTCCTACTCGTAAAGAAGAAAAAGATATTAAAAGTATTAACATTTTGAATACAATTAGCTGAAACTGGGCTTCTGTGCAATGTTTTTGATCCAGCTTTGTTATTGCTTTTGTTCTTGTGAAATTGCACGGCTTGGACAGGAGTTTCAGTGTGGGGAAAAATGCAAGAAATTTGGGGAATATGTAGCTTCAGACTTGGAGGTTTTCTTCTTAAATCAAAAAGAAAGAATTTTTTACTTTTAAGGATCATATTCAAACCCACAAATTTTCAAATTGCTGCAAATGCCTATTTCCTTGCATTCCCTAACTTTCAAAATATGCTGATGAAAACAGATACATTCTGCAGAAAATGTTCCTTAGGCTTAGCCCTACTCCAATCCCGAATTAAAGCAGAGCCATGCACAGCATTGCCTGGCAGGGGAGGGGTGGCTGTGCCTGGCTGTGCACATAGCTCCCTGCAGGCTGCCTTCTCTGTGTGCTCACAACTGCTGAAAGAAAGCCAGCAGCTGCCACCTACGTGTGCACCCAAGTGCAGCAGAAAGGCTGCAGATGTTTCAGCCTCTGAAGGGCCACAGAGGTTTGGGGCATGGCAGAGAAGAGACATGTGGGTGCATCTTTGGCATGGCCTTGTGGTTACAGCCACACGTCATCTGTGGTGCCTGGGAATTTGGAGATGAGTATTTCCCCTGATAGCTCAGCTCCTGAAAAGCAGCTGGGGGGACATCAGTAAGGTCAGGCATTGCTCATGAGTCAAAAATGAGTCACTCTTTATCTAGATATCAAACTGTAAACTTTCTGGTCTGGAAAATCATTTTTCTGGTATAGATTAACCATTAAAGGCCCTGGACTTAGGTCAGCTGCATGACCCAGGAGGAGATTTCAGTGAAGGGTGTGACTGAGAAAGCAAAAGAAAAGACCCTAGAACTGTGGCCAGTTTTAGTCAGAGGAACTGCTTTGTTATTGTATTACAGCTGCATGGTGTTTTTAACTATAAACTCTGCTTCAGACCCAGGCTGAAACAGGTGCCGCAGAGATTTGAAGGGCAAAACAAGTTACAAATCCCAGATGAAGCAGTGTTCAAAAGTCCTTTGAAAGCATTGTTTGAGCAGCAGCAGGGCTCTTTTCAAGCCCTACTCTGGTTGCAACTCTTATTTCTCAAGTTACAGCTATATAAACAAGTGACTGTGGGGATGTGCATGTACATCACATCATGTTTTTCACAGCAAGATCCCATTCACAGTCTGTGGTAAGTGAAAAGTTCCCTAACCACTAAAAGAATTTTTCTCCAAGGCAAGAGGTTACCTCTGAGAAGCTGCCACCAGCAGCTACACTGACACTGTGAATCCACACCTCCACTTCATTCAGAGCAATCTGTGTTGTTGTACCTTGTGTTACTAATGCCCCTGCTAGAGCTGCAGTTTCATGGCTGCAAGAAGCAGATGCGCAGAAGGTACATGTGAAGTACCTGTGTTGGAAATGGATACGGCTACCTGAGTAGTCAACAGGGAAAGAGGGAAGAAGCCCAGAGTGTCACTTTACAAGCCTATGTGTTACAGTGTTATCTGCCTCTTCCATCCATTGATTAGAAAATTCTGGCTAGTAGGAGGTTTTCTAAAGGATCCTAATCTTAACTCTCACAATTAAAAGGAGGTGGGCTGAATTTGCTGTCTCCTCTGTTGGACACAACACGGTTATTGGCCACGTCAACAGCATGTGGAAGTAGTGGGGACCTGCTGTAGGCACTTGCAGCCTCACAGGAAAACAGCTCCTGCACTTCTGATGAGCTACTACGGACACTACATTGACTGGCCTGGTGGAAGTCCATCTCACTGTGTGGAGAAGCTGCAGACGCAGTGTAGACTTCATTTTATGGACTTCTTTCATAGACTTCATTTTATCTGTTACTCTCCTTTACACGAACAAGCAGGAGTGAATGGAACAAGGATTATATTTGAAGTCTACCCATATTACCCCTCCAGCTAGGATTTCTAGTGCCTTTAATTCCATAAATTAGTGATGAAGTTAAATACTGCCAGAGAAATATGGGCTAAAGGTTGGATCTCCAGACAGCCAATACCGAGGTAATAATTAAATATGTATTATTCATGAACATTTTATTAATGTTCACATTAAGTCATTATAATTCTTTCAGTATCAATGTCCCTGCTCACACGAGTAGTGTTTAATATTAGCCAGTTTTTAGCCGCTTCCAGCCAAATACAATCAGTCTTAGTTCATTCTGTCTTGCTTAGATCAACAAACATGAAATATAATGAACTCGCCCTGCTCTGTGACTTATCTTGCCAGGATGGGAAAGGGAACATAACACAGCAAAACATTCCCTAGTGCTTTGTTTTGACAGCACACAGTCCAACTTGGGAAAGGACTGTGACAGTGCCATAGGATGCTGCACCCTCCCGACTCCTCTGTCTGCCAGCACAGGAGCCACTGTTCCTGTCCTCCCTAACACCAGCTGCTTTGAGAGGGAAATATGGCAATGCAGAGGGTCCTATGGTTAAACTGCTTTCCAGAAAGGCTCAAGGAGGGATTTTCCCCACCAGCAGCCTCTCCCCTGCCGGGTGGCCCCTGTCCAAGGCACCAGGTTGGACACTGTGAGAGCAGCCCTGGTGCTGGGCTGGCAACACAGGAGGTCCAGGCTCTGCAGCAAATAATGGGAAACCAGCCTATCACTTGAATGAGTCCAACTGATAATGATGGAGACAGGAAATTTTGGGTATACCCAAACCAATCTCTATTAAAAGTTTGAAAGTGAGGCACTGGGAATGTTTTTGAACCACAAAAGCAATACCAAGAACAAAACCATACAATAATGTCAGGTTCTTCTGATTAAATCTAATTTTTTCCCAGTATTACTTGAAAATGAGAAGCAGACAAAATTGTCCATCATGTTATAGATAACTTGGCTGCAGAAACATGTCATCAGCATATGTTGGAAAGTAAAAGCTAGCATGATTAGTAGACTTAATTCTAGCATCAGCCGTGCCTGCATGGGATCTATGCGCATAGAAAATAAGGTATTTGGAGCAAAGGCCGGTGTTTCTTTGTATCTGTAAAGCAGGTGGAATACGTCTGAGCGTTAGACTAAAAATCTGATATTCAAAAATTGGCAATGGCCTTTGAAAATGCTGGCCCATCTGAAGAGTTGCCAGAGTCTTGTGCTTCTGCTGATCCAAAGTGGGATGATGTCCACAAGTTTAATTTCATGGAGCTGGTTAGGCTGACTTGGATCTGGCATCCAGGTATGTCATCCAAAAACTAGGTTTGCAAAGCACCCTGCAGCTCCTGGAGTTTGTAAAAGCTGTGAACTACAGAAAAGGTAGTCAGTGCTCTGTGTGATGCAGTTTGCATGATAGTGCATTGCCCTCCAGGCCTACCAAGCCTCTGTTTTTTGCAGTTGGTGTTTGCCAGGTGCCTTAACCCAGAAACTCATTTATGGGAAAAAAAAAAAGAACTTGATTAAAGAGTGTAAAGACTTGATACCTTCTAGTCTGATTAGCCCCTGCAGAATTGAACTGCAGGGGTTTTCATTCTACAGGAAAAATGGAGAAGAAATTGCTTCCTGCTGAGGTTTGGCAACACTTGGACAGGGAAAGTCTATAAAGAAAACACTATCAGCAAAGGTCTTGTGAAAAACAAACTTCAACATCACTTGATACAAATAGTCCTGTTAAATCATGTTAAATGTTTTCTATGCATCCGTGAAGGGTATGACAGCTGGTGTCTCCATATCACTGCAGCCTGGGTTAAGTTACAAATTATACACATACCGTCCTCTGCTAGCCTCCTTCTCATTAATCCAGCTTGGCCCTTCCAAATCAATTTGGCTATAGCATTTTCTGGCCTGATCTTTAGTATTTTAACACAAACAGGGTGTGTTGCAGTTCATCTGTGCCAGGAGTCTTGTTTCCTTGGTGGGATCAGAGGAAATTCATGTTCCACCTTCCTGGAAGAGGTAGCAATTTCTTTGTGGTGAGCGAAAGCTTGCCACTCTCTGCTGAAATAGCTGTCCCTCACCCAGGAACATGCTGTGCTGTGCAGCTCCCAGCCATGCCTCGTCTGACCTCCAGAAGTCACCCCATACCACATCTCAGTCATGGGAATTGTGACGGCCAGAGCAAACCCACTGAAGATCAGAGATCAGTAGACTCTTTCCTATCCAGGGCCTCTATATCATTTTAGTGTCATCACATTAAAATAAGTCCAGAAATTTTTATGTTAAAAAATCTTGTTTGCAGGTGAAGGAGAAACTCACCTTATACTATTAGAAACCTTAATGGTAATTCAAAAGTCACTTCTAGTCTAGACCTAATTTTTACAGAAAAAGAAAGAATAACAGTGAAATTAAAATTGTTTCATGCACACTTGATTTCTACCCCTTTTCCTGGTGTCAGGCTACTCTTCCATGCCCTAAGGTGGATGGTCTCAGTTTAGTGGGGCTGGAGTTGTAGTGAGTTAGGGACATCTGGAGTCCTTTGCAAGGAGGGTCATGATGTTCAGGCTGATGGTGTTTCCTTTCTTGATCTAGGATCTGCTTGGAGTAATTGTCATAAGTTTTCTAACTTTTTTTTTTTTTTCCCCCCCCACACCTTTCTCTTTCTGCACTGGCCTGCAGCTCCATATTTCTTTGGAGTTTACAATACTGGGTACCTTTTGCATATGTTGGGTACTGTTTCTTGTTCTCATTTTACCCTAAAACCAGATTTCTCCAGTTCCACTTTTATTGAACTTCACTTGAATTGTATTGAAAGCAGATGTGTTTATTGCTGTGGGATCACCTGTGCCACATTTCTCACCATCCCATGCCTGTGCTCCTCTGTGCCTCATTCTGTCTCCACTTCTGTTGCAGCAGACCTGTCCAACCCTACATTGCATTGTTCTATTTATCAAAAATAGCTCATTCTGCATAAAATAACTTCAGCCTCTGTAAAACTATGGTTGTAGCATGAAAAGATATACAGAAGTAAAACAAACTAATTTTGCACACACAGTCACTTAGAGAACTTGCTGCCACATTGTAATGAAGCGAAACAAAGTAAAACAAAACTGCAAGTCGGTCAAAAAGAGTTCAGACAGAGCAGACCCTGAAAGACTCAGTCTTGAATGTTTTGAGATCCAGTGTAAAGCTTTTGGCCTGAGAAAGGCAGTGCTGCACTACAGGGCTACCTCATCACACAATGCTCTGCTCAGCTTCACAGGCAATAGTTTTCCCAGTGCCCCACCTGAAAACCAGACCTCGGGCTTTGTAGCATGCAGGGACGGATGACAGTGACATGCAAAAGCAACAGCATGTTTCAAGCATTAGACCAGTCTGTGCTTGCTTTTTTTGATTAGCTGTTTGAAAGCTGCTAGTGGAGAAGTGTTGTGGCGGGTGATGGAACAGGTATCTCTTGCTTTTCGTCTCTTGAGTTCCTGGCCTGTCTTAGCAGAGGCAAGGGCTAGGTTTAAACAGCCCAGCTGCGTCCCAGCAGGCCTGGGAAGGTGTACCTCCTCAGGATTACCCTGCTTGCTTCCAGAAGGCAGCAAAGCACTTCACATTTGGCATGGGCAGCTTGCCAAAATTCCTTTATTTTCCCTTTTAGACACATCGTTTCCTAGATAAATAACGCCTGAGAATTTCTGGCATCACTGTTGTATATTCTGTCCTTTAAAGAGATATGAGTGGCCACGTCTGCATCAGTCTGGCTTTCACTGAGTTAGAGCCATGAAGCACTGGGTATTTTTGTCCGAAGCTGTCAGTAAGTTTCTGGCCCTGACTGTCCTGCTGTATTGAGCCACTTAGTGACGCTGAGTGAGGAAAATGCCACTTCTGTTTGCAAAATGGACACACCTCCCTGAGTAATAAATGAAGTGAGTTGCTGTCTGTGTGGGCTGGCAGTTATCTTCTGCTCCTTGTTCCTTGATTTACTGTGAGTAGGTGCAGCTTGGCACATCAATATTGCAAACTAAATACCAATCAGATAGGTGATCTTTTGAGTTCACATGTGGGGAGGAAACAACTTTCAAACTGAGGGTCAGCTCTTCTTTGGTTCAAATCATGGCATTCAACTAATCAAAGAGTTTGATCAGCAGGTTTTATGCAGCTCCAGTCTACAAAGTCTGTTCTGGGCTTTTTCCTCTCCATCTTCCTCTCTCTGTCTCTTTCAACAGTCAAATTCTACATTGAAGGCTGGTTGAAGCTTTTAGACTAGCATTACACTGTTCACTGTTTAAGTGGAAGCTGCTTAAAACTGTGCATAATTGCATTGTCTTTGTGTGTCTGTTTTCCTTGGTAGCCCTCCTGGCATGTGGACTCAGTTGGTCTCTTAGAACTATCAGGGCCAGGCACAGTTTAGCCGAAGAAAATGCTAATTAGGATGGAAAAATATCTTGTATACATTCCACATGTTTAGCTCTAAAAAAATGTGAAAAATCCATAGCCTTAACACTCTAAAAATGTCAGATACTTCTCTCAGACCATGTCTTGGGAGTTGTGTAAGCCTCAGCAGAGAGAGATTATATTGTTAATGACTTCCCCCATGCCCCCCCCCTCCTCGTAATTAAATCCACATGCACACACGATACAACATGAGCCCTGTCTTAACTTTCAACTTCAGGGCTGTGACAGTGGTTTGCATTGAACTTCAGGGTGTGTTTTAAAATAACACAAAAATATGTCAACTAAATATTGAAGCTACCAAAGGCAGCCCCCAGGCTAGGAGAGGCCAGTACCCACCCCTGTGCAAACCTCCTGTGCTGCCTTGTGTCACGTCCTGCATAACAACAAAGCCTCCAGTTGCACGGCCAGATGCTCCATCTCCTATAGAACCTCTGTGTCACCCAGGGTGTAACAGGCTAATTAACCAATCAAGAGATGGATTTCATCCTGTTCCTCAGAGGGCAACCCAGCACCTTGGGTAATGCAGCCTGCTCAGCCTAGGGCAGGGTCAGCCCTCAGACCTTACAGCTGGAGCTCAGCAGCCAGCTGCCATTCCACAGGGCAGCTGGGGAGGATGTGGCTGTCCTTCGCCTTTTCTAGACACCCCCATCCACCCCAACAGACCTGACTCCTTCCTCTGTGTCATCCTCCCCTCCTTCCTGCAAGCAGACCCCATGGATTTCTCTCTGTCTGTCATTTCCCACTAAAGGCAGGATGTTGTGTCCTATCCCTGCTGGAAAAGGGAATTTGGGTCCTCATGGGGGAGCACGTGCCCGGCACAGAGGGGCCATGGGGCAGCCTGCAGCTGCTCAGGGCCTGCAGCAGCAGCATAGCCACTGTGGTGGCACACGTCTATGCAGCAACAAAGGGCAGTGGGGTAGAGTCAGAGCTGGGGCACCCTGGCAGCCGGGCAGCTCCTGTCTCTTACAAGCATGTGAGAAGGGAAAGTTCTCTGTGGCAAAAGTGACCCTTAACTCGGAGAACCTTCCTGGGAGGGTATATATCTGCGATGGCAATGCTGAACTGCTGCTGCAGCACTGGGGTAGCTAGAGGAGGCTCATCAGACAATCTACATAGAAGGTTGTTAATGTTTACAGTGTGCTGAGCAGTGTATATTTTAGCCTTACCCCTTTGAAAGGGATGAATTGTTTTATACTGCACTCTTAGTGTCACAGGGCCCCTTGTAATTCCAGCACTTTGCTACAGACCATTTCTGAAAGATAAAGGAGGCGAGACCACATTTACAGCCACTGGAGGGAGGGCCCACTTAGCCCCTTCCTCTACCATCCACCCCACCTGCTCCTTGCACTGGGTCCCCTAAGCCTCTCATGTGCCCAGGAGCCTGGCTCACTCCGCTGACACTGGTCAGGAGTGAAAAGGCACAAGGGGCTGGTTCCCCCACACACTTGACATGTGCCAGGACTCGCCTTCCCTTTCCGGGGCCCTGGGGCTGCTGTGGAGATGCGGAGCTTATGCATTAGTGCAAGAGGAGGGGATCCTTTGGAGGAGAGCACTAAAACATAAATAGCTGCAGAAAATGAAAATGGTGTCAAGAAAACAAGTCCAAGGGTTTTAACTGTTAAAGTGGAAAAATAACATTTCATAAACATAATCTTCCTAATGCTGCAGAATGTACGTCTAGGTGTCACGCAGCACAATAATTTCCTGTTCAGCTTCACTTTCTGAGCAAAACCAGAGAACAAGATTGGCAAGCTGTAACAGTAGAGCTGGGGCTCTCCCTCAGCCACCAGAGAGCCTGCTTTTTCCTGCCTTACTCTCAGCATAAGCCAGTTCAGCCACCGGGTGATCCTCTTGAATCGCTTTTTAACGGAGTCAAAAAGACTTCTATGGCAACAGCCTTGTTTGTGTGTGAGTAAGGAAGGGGATTTCTAGGGAAATAGTAAAGGGGGAGGGAAGAGAAGACATTTGGCCAAGAACTGCTTACACAAGTAAAAACCAGATTTCCTCCATATCTTGCTTCAGAGTAAGTTTTTGGAGAACAAGAGCTGTAGAAACATATAATTACCATTTGCTTTCTCTCCTTTTTTTTTCTTTTTCTTTTTTTTTTTTTTTTTTTTTTCCGTGATGGTATTTCTGTTTCTTGCTCTGGTAGAAGCAAGCTTGCTTTGCAGACTCTTGCATCTACCTGCTGCTGTGTTTGGAGAGAAGACCCAGCTCCTGCTCGTGGTCTGTCCTCCCTCCCCGAACACTTTCCTCCCTCTGCTGCCCCCTCAAAGAGCAGACTTGTACATGACCTACAGCATGTCCCGACTTCCGAGGTGTGAGAACGTTTGTTGATTGTGATCGGTTGAATCCAGATTGTTTTTCCATTTTGGTGGAGCTATATTTAGGCTGTCCAGTAACTGTGTCCTGGACTTTCTAAAATAAATCAGTGCACAAGGCCCTGGTTCAGTGGCCGCCTGTGCCAGCGCGGAGCCCTGCCTGCCCCCAGCCTCTACAGGCTTTGAACAGCCGCTGCCAGAGATCCGGTTGCAAGTTTGGGGTTTAACAAGTCTCTTCTCCTGCCCCACTCTGCCCTTGTGTCCCACCTGACACTTGCTGACCTGCACTCAGGTTAATATAGCTCTGGTATGAATTCAGATGAATTACAGATTTGCACCTATGCAGAGAGGCCAGAGGTCCTGGGGTATTTTCCTATTTTAACCATCACTTGATACACATTTAGATTTATAAAAAAAACCACCCTGACTTTCTTTGACCTCTGTAGGAAACAAGTCCAACAAAACGATCTCTTCTATTACGAGTTTGGTCTTAAATCTGTATTTCTGTCCCAGGAATCCAGTTATAAACTGAAGCAAGGGTTCAATTTACAGTCTGAATAATTACAGACTGTAATGTTTGTAAGTCGTTCTGCAAAACTTGGAGAGCCAGTCATAAGAAATTTTCTCCATACTCACTGAAGATGGTGTTTTGGTTTTTTTTTTACTGTGGAGTCGACATTGTGGAGCTAGTTAGAGAGTAACTCTACAGGAATTAGGCGTGAAAGCTGAAATATGATTTCCCCTTATTTCAAAAGTATAAAGATCTGATTTTGGCTTATGCTTTTTACCCACCAGTAGTTGTGTTTGTAGCCACACACTGTTGCTGCAATAGAGAATTCTAGAAGTTTGTTTTAACTCTCTTTCCTGTGGAGGCTTTGCGGCGTCTGTAAGGCTCATTGACGTATTGATTTTATGGACTAGCCAGCGATGCTCTCTGGTCACAGATATCAGCCATGGGCTGATACTTAGTAGCCTCATTCAGAGTTTTTGCAGAACTGAGTTCCCACTGGGCTGGCAAGGCTGTGTGCCAGCAGCCGTCTGGCCCCACACAGTGGAGAATCTCCAATATGGAACTGAGTTTCATACCTAAAATATCAGCCTTGAGGACAGCCAGGTTGTCCTTTATTTAGAACTCATTTGAGACAATGTTAGTAATTAATTGGTTGTTCATTTTTTTGTGGTTGGGATAGGATTCTAATCCAGCTTTCAGTGAGACAGCATTGGAATTGAAACATGCAAAACATCTTCAAACCCCCTAGTCTGGCCCAGCACTGCATTTCTTCTCATGCTAAAGTGTAATTGCATTCTCTGTTTACCAGATCTTTTGTAGTCGAAGTACACATGGGTCACATTTATAAGTAAAAGGTATCATTGCTGGGGTTATGTAGATTTTGAACTGCACACAGCTATTCACCAAAGTGCAAACTTGCCAGAATCAAGGAATCACAGGAATGGTCAAAGCCTACCAAATTAGAAATTTTCCCATAAATAAAAAAGCTCCAGTAAATCAGCTGTCAGGAATTCAGTGCCTAATCTGTCCCATCATTGACTGGAGCGATAGGGAAAGATGCCGTTCTAGGAAGCTATCACATCTAGTCTGTAGATTAATTCTTCAAGATTTTCAACAGTTTTTTCTAATCAGCTTTTCTATTGTTGTTTTCTTTTTAAGAAATCTTGTGACTTCTGCTCCAGTGATCTGGCCAGACCCAGGAGTGAGGGGCTGAGAAGCTTCAGATCAAATCAGATGTGAGAGCTAAATAAACTGGGGGGCTTTTGGCAAGGCTTCTCAGAAACAGAGAAACAGATGTAAAAAGAGAAACAGAAGAAACAGCAATGCCTCAGCTGCTCCTAATGAGGGTCCCAGCAGGGAGCTGGTTAACCCTGCTCAGGGACTTGCAGGCTCCTGGATAACCAGCAGAGAACCAGAAAAGGCAGTGTCAGCACACGCAAGAGTTAAAATGGCTTTTTCCAACCTTGTGAGCTGCCACCACATGCTGCCAGTATTGTGCTCTGGCACGTATTGCACAGCCCAGCAAGGTTTCTCTCTGTCTTGTGAGCTCTTGTGCAGCAACCATGAAATGATCAGTTCAGCCATTTTTGGCAAAACTTGACTAGGGAACATGCCTGAAAAAAATGCATGCACTGTCACTGCCACCAATGTGGCCTGCGTTGTGTGAAAATCAAAGTTTATAAAGGATTCAAGTAGAGTTGTTTTCCAGTGGTGCCAGGTTTGGGGCCTGTCATGCTGTACCCATGGTGCCAGCAAACTCTTCACTGAAAGGAAAAAAAAACAGAAAATATGTCATAAGACCCTCCCCAGAAGAAAGGTTGCTGCTGCCCTCTGAACACTGGCTGGAAAAGTTCCCATGCACTTCAAGTGCCTGTGGTTATATTAGTCATGCGACGATGAGAAAATGGTCTGCTCTGGGGGCTCGGCTGGCGCAGGCTGGGGGAGTGGGGCAGAGCTTCTCCCAGCTGCTCCACCTTTTCCTGCCAGACCAACAACAAAAGGGGGAGAAACTACTGACAAACATGCGTGGCAGCTCAGGTCTGAGAAGCCAGGGAGGCTGATCCATTGTTGAAGTTGAGGAGGGCAGAAGAGGAAGACAGGCACTGGGTATTTTCAAATACTTAGAAGCAGTATTTTAGCAACAGTTTTGAAATGCAAACAAGAGAGGTTTATTGCATAATGTTTCCTGGATTTGAGGTAACCTTTGTTACAAAAACAAGTTGTCACTTGTAGATTTTATTTTATTCCTGATTAACCAAACTCCAGATTGCTCACCTCTGAAATACTCCTATTTTGTGACTCTGTCATTGTTAGAAAATTAAAAAGAGAACTCTTGACTGTCATGAAAGCTCTTTTCTTGCCTTTTTTGGTAGAGTGTCCTACTACAATAATTCTGTTGAAACACAAAGGGCACTTTCTAATTGCTACGTGAAAAACAAAACAAAAAGCATAAAATATTCAGTGGGGTAACGCATGTTTTAAAGATTGTATTTCTGAGCATTGTGTCATGTTTTGATACTAGTGGTAATACCCTGCAGCTACTGTGGGGGTGAGGTTTCAAAAACTGATATCCAGCAAGCGGGTAACAAACGAAATAATTATGTAAGTGTTTTGGGGTTTTTTTACATGAAAAACAAACACACAAAAACTAACCGAAATTGATCCTTATTTCTGCTGAAAACCAGGATTTGGAGTAAGTATATTGTGCTGTAGTGACTTGCAGGTGGTGTGGCTCACGTGCCTGTTCCACTGCCAGGGTGTAGCTCCCATGCCAGGCTAAGCCTCACACGGTGCCCCAGGCGTTGGTGCCTCCTAAGCCCAAGGGGCTCAGCAGGCTGTGAGAACAGGAGCATGGGGCTCAATCTAGTGGTACTTTAGGAATGGCAAAACTTTAAAAATTCTGGTTTCTTATGGTTTCTAGGAGTCGACTTGTTCAATATAAAGCCAACGCTGTGAAAACTGAGTGGTGTTAAAAGTGCAATTTTCCCGGAGGAGTTAGACTGCCTAGAAAAGTGTTGGCCGCCTGTAGGAACCAAACCAACATGCTTCTGCAGTGATCCTGGTGAGGTACCTGCATAGCTGAACGGGCCCCATAGTTAGGAGAGTTTCCATGCCTCTGTGTTCTTGACCAGCGAGGAAGGGCTGAGTATGGACATAGTGGACCACAGTGGAATGTAAGGCAGGTCACGAGCTGCAACAACAAGGAGCAGATGGCCAGTGGTAGGTGTTTAGTGTATCTGTCTCATGGTTTTACAATGTGAATTTAAACTATCTATATAAGGAGCAGCTGAGGTACTTATAATCCATTAAGTTTGACAAGGAACATTACTGGATATAATGTTCTCTCCTGGAGGCCTTGCTGGGGTTAGAACCCATGCTGTAACAGCTATTCCTGTTTGTCTTGTTATCCTTCCTAACTCCTATTTATCTGCTCTCTTTTTCTTTGTTTTTATCCCTGCACTGTTTTTAGTTAATACTTGCAGCATCCTGTGGTACTGGGGAGGAAATCTGGACATGAAGCTGCACAGCAGGGAGAAACTTCACTGTAGCAGTAAGAAGCAGCAAGAAAAGAAACTCAACATTTGACTTATTTCTTGCTGCCTTGCACTGGGCGGGATGGTACAAATTATATCTCCTGCTGGACTACAAAAACTGGAGAGGGACCATGCTAGATACCAAGGGATATAGCTAACAGGAAACAAAATGTGTTTGTACTAATTGCTCAGTGCTCAAATGTGTTAAAAGTATCTATGTAACAATAACATTCTATTTCATAGCTAACGTATGACTCGATATTTCCAAAGACACTGTTAAACAACAATTCTTACTGAAGTCTCTGAGAATGAGGACAGTTTGTATGCACACTAAAGTGGACAGGTTGAATGCAAACAAACATTACATTTTCTGGCAGAAGCCCCAAATCGAGTTCTAAAACTTGGGGAATTAATGAAGTAAGGCATCCTAGCAGAAAGTTCGGGACAGATTATCTTCAAGGAAGGCTACTTTTGCTTCGACTTGTGTAGTGCAGCCAGGGGGAGCATCTACGGATGCAAAGCCAGAAAACCACCAGCACAAAAAATTTGCAGGATATCTGCAAATCTCTCATATCAGCATGTTTTATGAGTGTCCAGAGCTGCTCTAAATCTTTTCTTGTCAAAGTGGTGTCTCATTCTTGTTGAAAACAGCAAGAAAATAAATTTAAAGTAAACCAAACTGTATCAAAATTAAATGCATGATGCCAGCTGTACTGTAGCTTTACAGATGATATATGTTTGAATCTCTGCACAGCTGAGATATGTGTCTGAGCGGCTGGACTGGCATTGACCTTCTGTGCAGAAAAAAAATAACAACACTGAGGGAGGAAAAGAAAAAAAAAGAAAAAGAAAAACCATTCCAGATAATGAGACCGCAGAGCAACTTGTTATTTGGAAAATGATTTCTCACTGGGCCGTCACGTCTGCAATAGGTTGAGCTAATCCTCAGTCCTAAGCACCAGCAGGATTGATCTTGGCTGAACTTTGTGGCTCTTGTCTGTCATGCTTAGTGAGGGAGGAGACAACATACTCTAAAATACCCCTTCCCTGCCATGGCTGGGCAGTAGCCCTCCATCACTGATGTGAGCAGCACTCCTGCTGTTCCTATGCCAAGCTGCTGGTGACGGGGCGAGAGGAGAGTGCTGGAGACTGTACAGCAGCTGTGCACATCAGAGGACTCCGGTGCTGAAAAGTGACTCAGCCAAATAGTTCAGCTCTGGTTGGCCTTAAAAATAAGAATCGTGGAAAAGCGTAAGAGTCCATTGAACCTCCAAGGCTTGTCAGCACAGACAGCGGTCTGACCGAGCCAGCTTGGTTGGATCAGCGGAATGCAGCATGAGGGCTTGTGTGTCTCTCCAGCTTGCGTCTGCAAAGTGACCAACCTAAACAAAGTCAAAGTGGTTCTAGCCTGCTAGGAGCACAACACTTAAAAATTAGGCTGATTTAACTAACACAGACACAACAAGACTTGCTTTTCTTGAAACATAGATTTGAGACCTTGAGCAACACATCTGAGAAACTACAGAATGATAAGAACAAATGGTAGGTCTTGGAATAATCATGTTCTCTTGTGTGCACCTTCAAAACACTGAACAACCTTACAACCTTTGCTGTAAAGTTTTGTGGAACTTTATGGCCTCTGTTACTAAAGTCATTGAAGTAATTTTTATTAGGGAGAGGTGGAATCCTTTCTCTGCATCACTTCTCACTGAACTTGCATCAATTCCATTTAATTTTATATTATTCCTCGTGAAAATGATCCAAGCTCACTCAGATGAGAGAGAAAAGGTCAGAACCATAAATTTTTGACCTTGCTGGGTGAAAGGAGACATTACACTCAAATCCCTGTTACTAATGGTCACTATACTTCATGGCACTGGAGGCAGCGCAAAAGGGCACCAGCAATGACATCTTTCATCACTTGTGCTAAAATGCTCCTCACTTACTGGCTCTTGCATGGGGTGCCAATGAAATGAGATGTAAATGGATCTGTTGACAAACAGGTTAAATGTCAACACCCACGATGATACGTTGTTAGTAGTAAGGGCACAAGATACTACAGAATTGTTTAAAAGGGGCAAGTGCTGAAAGGTGACTGAAGTTGTCATCATAGTTATTTACTGTGTAAGTACCATGGTTTGACTGGTTGGCTCTGGTTCAGTGCAGCCCTCATCCTAATCTCCCTTTTCTTTCTGACAGCCTCGCTCCAGACTTTGTTGCTGATCGCCCACATCCTTGTGCTTCCCGTGTTAGTGTTGTGATGTGGCAGGAGGAGTTAGAGGACATACATGGAGGCACCAAGTCCTCTTGGGACCAGTGACTAGGGACTAAAATTCCTTTTTCTTGATGGAGCCTGGGGGATGGTGAGAGCTCCTAGGAGATGTTAGATATTGTGCAACTCCAGGCAGCTATTAGATGTAACACTCCTGTGTGCTCTGACTTGTTTGCTTTAGAGGGAGACTTTTTAATCACACTGGTATTTATAATTTATATTGTTTTGCAATGTTTTTATTGCTATTCTAAGTCTCTGTCCAGGGCTTTTGCTAGGCACAGCTTAATCAATGCCATTATTCTCGCTTGCTTTTCTACTATAATAAGCATCTCAAGACCCTGAGAGTTGCTACTAAGAGAAGCAAACTGAAAATCCCCCTTCCTCTGAAGCTGAAATACACAGATTTTTTCATGGAGAAGAAGCTGGAGTAAGCGACTGCTGCTTGTTTCCACTGTGCCTCGGGCAAAGGAGGAAAGATCCCACAGAAATACGTTAGAAACATACAGAGACAAGGTGGTATTTGTGATTGACTTACTGTCTTCCAGGCAAAATAGTTTATAAGCAGGATAGCAATTAGACGAATGATTCATTCTTTCTGTAAAACTCTATTATTATGTTATGCTTTATATAAAGTCATGCCCCCATGTCCCATTAAGGTCTGCTGTCTTGGGTGATGTGTAAACATGGTAAAGTATATAACAGGCAAGATTAGACTTATTCCAGTCAGTTTTTAATGAATAAATATTTTGATGGTACATTGCAGTGATGTGAATGGAGAAACTACTCCATGAAAGGATGTTAGTATGAAATAGCCAAAGGGAAAAGCAACTTCTAACAAGATATGAGCAGCTCTGAAATCACAGGGTTTCCCGTCTTAAGCTGATGGATTTGTCACTTCCTCCCTTGGCTCTTTCCCAAATGTAGATGCCAAGTGAAACAAAAATAATAACATCAGGTGAAAATCTTCATAGATAATTACAAGAATCAAAAATCTCCATGCAGAGCATTAGCAAAGTATCTCCAGGAAAATTTAATGTCAGCATAAAATGTAAGTATGTCTCTTAATAGAAAAAGAAAATATGTTAAATAATGAAAGCATGACATGTAAGGTCAGCAGGAACTTCTATGGAAACAGGGCTGGGCTATGGCTCAAGCAGGGATCATCTCAGATGTTTCTTGTAACTAATCCTGAAATAACTTCTTCATCAGATAGAACAATGCAACTTTGAAATGAGAAACCAGGGGAAACATGGTAATTCCTGACACTGAAGAAATAACTATTACACATACTTGATAGTTTCTATACTTTGAAATAAATTTTATTTGGTGCAGTAATTAGTGGCAATGCTCTATTTAAGAGATTTTTGAATGTGAGGATTAAATGTTGGTTTGCAAATCAGTAATGACCACTTACCTTCTGGACTTAAACAATAGAAAGGGTCTAAACTTTGAGGCCATAGGGCAGAATATCACCACACTCCTGGAGAAACCTCTCCTTACAACATCTTTTCCCTAATGTCAGCTTCTTTAATGTTCCTTCTTCCATGTCCACGGCTTTTGGGTGTTCTTCCGCAGGAGGCACTGGACTGTGAATATGATCCTCACCAGCAGTTCCTTAGTCCCTCCTAGAAGAAATAAGTTTCATGGAAATATTCCAGACATACCGGTGACAAGTCACTTGGCTACATGGCAGATAACAGTGCTCTGCCTGGATTGCTCTCCAAGGTCTCTGAATCCCAGTTTGGATGTGTCCTCCAAATCCTCCTGGCTTTCTGCTTCCTTTTGCTTTTTCCCTATGTTATTCTTAGTACTTCTTTGTTTTGCTCTCTAACAAGGCAGCTCCATCTGGCTCCTTATAGTGCTTATTCTCTTCATGGTTTCCTTGTGTGTCCCTCAAAGTGTGCCAGGTAGGAGCATGCATGTACTGAGCAGCTCTCTTGCTGTTTGCAATAATAAAAAAGGGAGTATTATACAGCCTGCTTATATCAAATGTCTTGCAGGATTACAAAACTCCTCCTGCTGTGGTGCTAAAATACTCTCAGTCTACCTCAGCCCATATATCCCTGCATGTCCCTCCTCACGAATGTCTTCATCTTATATTAAAGGAAGTACTTGGAACCTGGTCATTTAGAGAATGATGCTTGAGTGCTTTTCCTTTAGGGTTGCATCAGTTTTGCTTCTACCTACTCCTGTTTCTCTTTCTCTTTTCTCCATGGTATTTTCCAAGTTTCTTTTCTCTGCCTATTCATCTCTCCTGTTCCTTCTGGTCAGGTCCTGGCTCTTGACAGTCTGTACAAACTGACTCCCTGGATGGGCTTTCTCTCCAGACCTCTGCCGAAGTCCATGGTCTCTCTCATCTTTCCTGACTTCTACCTCAGCAGTCACAAGACATCTTCTTCCAGTTCCAGCTATTCATAGCTGCAAACTTAATAGTTGTCTCTCAAACCCAGTAAGAGCAGTAAATATTTATAGTGTGTTAACATCTTAACTGATACTTAGGTATTACTGAATTGTTGTACAAACTCAAAGGCCTGATAGCAAAAACTACTGAAAGTGGGTTCAGCAGAGTGCCTTGGAGCAGGTTCAGCAGAGTGCCTCAGGGCAGTGTGCATCAAAGGGTGTCTGTGCTGTGCTGCAGAACACCATCTTTTCAACTGTGAACTTAAAACTTTTGTGCACCATAAATTTACAGTCCGTATTCTGCTCTCCCATCACTGTGTTGCCATACAAATCCCAGCCAAATAACTCATGCTGCATACTAAACACTGGCTAAAGAAGATCACATATTACATAAACTACTAAGGTTACCAAAAATTTAACTCCTCAGCACAACAATATCTAGCAGCCTTAAAACTGTAGTGTGAACTTCCCCAGGAAATACCTCATCACCTTCTGCCCTCAGTATAAACTCTATTTCTTTGATGTTACTTTCTCTTAAATACATAATAACATGTGTGTGTTGTTAGAAAATTCAAATCGTTGTATATACTGGAAGAGAGAGTAAAAGAGAGCAAGCATGTGAGAAGCTAATCCCAGTGGGAAGCTCAGGATGGAGCTCAGATGTGGTGAGGAAGTGTATAAGTTTCAGTGTGGGAAAGACGGAGTAGCTGAGTGGCTTGCCTGGATGAAGAAGTGGCTTTTTACTGACATGGGAAGGGACCCCATAAAGTTTGACTCCAGGCTTTTGGCTTTACTGGTTTTTGCAATGAAGAAAAGATACCCCACATCTTCCTACCATAACAGGCACTATTCAAAACAAGACAGTAATAACAAACACAATGGCATGTACCACAGCGTAACCCTAAGGTGAGGGCAGAGATAACATTACTCCTGCAGTACTTTTTTGTGGTCTTCAGCTCTGGCCGAGTGTAAAGCTCCTTAATGGTGAGAGTGGTGACTCCAGGGCTTGATAAACTTATCTTTATCGGTGGAGTCAGAGCACGTTATTAGCAAATGTATATGAATTCTGTGTTCTGCTACAATGCATGTTTGTATAGCCTTTCCCGACAGTTAAAGATGTGCTAAGTTTCCTTGACAGAAAACAGACGTTTTAATAAAATGGCTGCCATTTAACTAGAAACTCTGGGGCAAAGCCCTATGGGAAACAGTTCCCATGACCTTCAGGGGGTAAGAAATGTTTGCTGTTTAATAGGGCTCCATACTGTAAAAAAAAAAATCCTTACTCTGCAGTATCCAGGCTTTTCTAACACAGCCTTAATGATGAATTTCAGAAAAAGAAACTCTGAACTACTATTTCAGAACAACGAATTTGGAACTGAGTAAGACTGAATCAGGATCTTCTGTAATGCATCTAATTTCAATACACTACACATTCTAAACCTGAAATGAAAATTGCTTATTGATTTACTTACCTGTTTATACAGATGACTGTTAGTTTTGCGTGTCTGGTAATTCCTACTTATACTCTGCATGGGCTTTGTTTTGGATCATATCTAAGTTCACATGTAATGTATTTATTTTAATATAAAGCATGTTTTACAGAAGTAGCAAAACCTAGAACCCATCTGTCTTTATTCAGTGTATTCTGTTCATACTTAAGGGTCATCAGCTTGAATTAGGTCCTTATTCAACATCGACGGATTGTCTATAGGCTGCACATGTCACTCAGAAATTGTAAGAAAAAATTTATTTATGAGCTGCCCTACCTGGGAGTGCTCCCTATTGGCAAGATGAGAGGTGAGCAATGGGAACCAAAGTTGCAAAGGAAGTTACACCATCTGTCTTAAAAGCGAGAGACAGGTGAGAGATAGGAAAGGGATGAAAAGAGGAATTCATAAAAAGCTGATTCACCATTAATCTGCTTGTATTCAAAGACAGGCAATAATAGGTTGTTTTATGATAAGGTTCTGCCCTTCCAAAGCTGCATTCCACTTTGGGAGGGAGAGTATAATATATGCCATGAACTCAGGGTGATTGGCTTCATTTCACCAAAGAGCTTGCGTTGAAACTCTGCTTCGTGGTTGGCACAGAAACGAAATGAGTCTTAGGGGCAAGCAAAAAATGAGAGAAGCTCTGCAGAGTCCACCTAGACTGGTTGCTCTGTTGGCTGGCAGAGCTGGATGAAAGGGGTGCCCACTTCAGCCCTGCTGGATGTGAAGTCTGTGCAGCTGCCTTAGGCAGCATTGTCTCTGAGCGAACCAAGGGTCCCCGCTCACCCTTCTGCAGTGGCACTGCCTCTCTGCACCTCTAACTCAGTCCCACAGCCTTGATTATCCACATGTTATATGTGGGTTTGTGCTGAATGTGTTATACCCACCTTTATGGCTGGAAGTTGAGCTGGGTTAAAAACAATAGCGAGTGTCTGTATTTTTCTTGCACGTGTACAAATAAAAATAATTTTGAAGTACAAAATCATCCCTTCTCCTTGGCTCCTCTCTCAGGGTCTTTTGCAAGCAGTATGCATTACCCTGGCATTTGTGGCAACCCCCTTCAGCTTCCTGCAGAAGCAGCAGCCTTTCTCACATCTCCACGAGCAGCATGGCAGGTTGGGCCCTGGGCACAGATCCCAGCTTGGGGTGCTGAAAGGCTCCTGCACTCATGAAGAGGGAGCTCATTGCTTCACAGAGACGCCTTCACAGCTGCTCTCCTGACAGAACACAAGTCCACACTTGAATCCTAAAGTCCTAGCTCAATCCATCACTTATGCCAATGTATAGTAACACTTGAAGATGCCCATAAGTGCCCATATGGTAAAGTAAGAGAATCCAAGAGGGCTGAAGTTTTGCTTTAGGCTTCTAGCAGCTGCAGAAAGAAATCCCTCTAGAAAAAGAAAGCCTGTACACTTTTTGATGAGCCTGCTTTTCAAAGGAAAAGGAGGTGGTGTGGTTGCACTCTGCCCGTCAGACTCCCTTCCCCTCCTGCAGCCAGAGTCTTTCCAGCTTATGTGCTGACTCAGCCAGGTTGGAGCAGTATAAGGGTCCCAAAGAAACTCTTCTTCCCTGTCACATAAGACCTGAGAGCTGCACAAAGGGCCAAGATTCAGGTGAGTGCGTGATCTGCGGAAAAAGTCCCCAGTGGGCGTTCAGCTTGCTGGCAGATCAGCTCGTGAGTATCCATGCAAGTGGACACCAGATATTTACTCCAGAGAGTACCTATTTAATTTAGGGGTCAAGAGAAGGGAAGGGGGAGTTGGCGAGATTTCACACGGTGACACCAGGCTGCTCTACTGCTGATTAAGTTGGATTTTCCATGTTAGAGTTCAACAGGGAGAAAATCACAGCATTTTAACATATTTTATTTGCAAAGCAAATAAAAATAAAATCAGGGGTCTTCATTTTTCATCATATTTTTCACACCTGAAATGAGAATCACTGGGGCTTGAGGCTTTGACAGTTACAACATGATAATTTTGCAGATGTTTGTTTTTGGAGAAGGAAGCCAGATAGGAAAATAGCACGCACGGGAGAAAATTTCTGGCTAGGTATATAAAGAGCAAATACCCCCACCATGCACTTGATGACAGGTTTTCTTGAAAAGAATCCCTGTGTGCAAGAAGTTGTCTTGTCACTGTGTGCATCATGGGGACATGGTGCCAGAGTGAAAGGAGGATATACAAAAGGTACAGTGCTTCCATGGTAAGTCTTTGTGAAATTTACTCAGGAAGAACTTTGGAAATGCTGAAAATAAAAAGGTTTGATTGAACCCTGAGGTTCAATCTGAAATTGTACAAGACTTTTTCTGAAGACCAGAACCCTGATGCTAGTGTTGAGTTGCTTCCTCAAGAGTTGGCTACAGCCTTGCATCCCCATGGGTCCTCTCAGAGCCTACGAGGAAGGTAGTGAGGCAAGAGCAGGAGCAACAAAACTTGATTTTTTAAAATCCAGGTTAATATACAGAGACAGAGGTAAGAAAAAAATTGCAGAGCAGCTTCCAACTTGCATACTAATCGAGAATCACGTGGAGCCCATCATACAGTGACTTTTTTTTATTCTAACTCTCCTCACTTAATAATGAAGGTCCTCAGATTTCCGTCCAGAAGACTTGTGTTTTTATAATCTGCTCTACTGTTCCCCCAAAATCTCCTTCCCTCTGTAATCAGACCATTGGTCACTACAAAGAATCAAAATCACCACATTTAAATACTATTCTCCTTGTGAGAAACTACCATCTGATCAAAGATTAACAGCGTGAAATATGTTTCTTGTTTTTGCAGCAAACTTGTGTGTCCCTTTTTGTCGATCCAAGTTCATGGAGGTTTATTTTCAAAGCAAATCTCTTGTTTTCCTTTCACCGGAGAGCTGTTACAAAGCCAGCTATTGTTATTGTAGAGTATAACTTTTTTTTTTTTAGTCTAACTACTAGAAGCAAATGGTTTTCATCAGGTAAAAAGTCATTGTGTATATCTGTTATGTGGACAAGTCTTGGACACAACAAGCAGTTAATGTTTTTTAATTAGAGTGAGAGGGGACACTCAAGGAGTGACCCATGGATTACTTGTAGAGGAAGTTTCTCTCATGACTAATAGTGACTACAAATAAGATGGGGTATTACAATAAAATTCTACTGCTGACAAAAATATTAACAGTAAACGATGACAGAGCTTTCATCTGGGACTAGGGGAGCATCTGGAATATATTAAGACTGTAAAATTTCTCTTTAAGTGTGGGTTGCTAAAGTTAAAACCAGCCACCCAGAAACTACGGCACTCAGAGTAACTCAATATTTTTTTTCATTAAAAATTACTTAAGGAGATTTACATCTTCCCTTGGTTGACATTGTGATGTTCTGCTTGTCCGGACTTTGAGTCCTGAAAACACATATGCGATGAGAAGGAATGGAGAAAAAAATGGTCTCAAATATGTCCTGCCTCTGTTCATCTGGGAAAACAACCCTAGTTCCAGGCGTCCTTCTGCAATCAGTCAGATGCTCTTTGCAACCACTCTGTGCAGATACCAGCTGCTTATTAAAACCACATGTGAAGTTGACAAATTATGTATCTAGAAATGCAATATAAGCACCAGATATCGACAGAGATAAACAGGAGTGAAGTGGGATATGCTGGGAGATCATTACAGAAAACAGGAAAGTTTGTTTTAAACAAAAGGGCAGTGTGCTAAAAGAAAGACAGCATTGTAGCAAGGTTCCTGTTTCCCATCTTCCTTTCTCCCTGTTGCCAGTTGTCACGACACCTCTCACTGCAATCTTGTCTTAATTTAGGCTGTGAGTTCCCGGAGACAGAAAATATCCTGTAACTTGCACATATTGCATGCAGCACAAGAAGTGCTCCTGTCTTGCCTGGATCCTCAAATGGTGTTTGGAAGGCAGCTGCAGCATAAGCTGGGGAGCTCAATGTCTCTGCAGCTGAAGTCAGAGCAGGCACAGTGCAAAGGAGGCAGTGGTCTTGTGAGGGCACTCAACACCTTCCTCCTGTAAAGCTGCACCAGCACTTCTTGAACCACCAGGAATTAGGAACGACTATGCACAGACACCCATTTTCAGAGCAAAACCCAGGAGATTACATTGGTTTTTTCTGCACTGGGAGCTCCCAAAAGGCAAGTCAAGATCTGTAGAACAAACTAAGAGAAAAGGGCTGGCAGTGAACTCCTGCTTTCAGCAAACTGGACCAAAACCTGCAAAGCTCCTCAGAGCAGGATTCATCTCCCCTGCCCAGAGGTCCCAAATCATGAAGACATAGTGCTAATGATCCTAATTCTTCCATTTTTCTTCACTTGCTCTAGTGACAATAGAAATAGGAAGAACTAGCTGCCCAGCTGTTACCTTCCAGCAGCTTGTGTTAAGTGAGGTGAAGCCCATCCACTGTGCTCAGAAATCAGACCCGTCAAAGAGATTTTCTGCCCTACGTATTCCACCCTGAGGAACTTCCTGACTGTTTCTGGAGGAGGCTTGGTGAGAGGAATGAAGCAAAGCTCAGCACAAGTAGCACAGGAGGCATTACTTCACCATTGGCATAGCAGGGGTAGGTTGCGGTCACTCTTGGAGCCGAGCACCCCATGGGGAAAGACATTCACAAATACAGAACAGAAAGTTGGTCTAGAATAAAAGTCAACTTACTGGGTGGCCTTGGTAAGCATCTTATGTCTCAGTTGAATATTTATGTTTCTATTTCCGCTCACACATCCTTTCCTCAGAACAGGGGAAGGGTTTTACATTTTTTTCCTGTAAACCCTCAGTCCAAATCCTAATGCTGAGGTAACAACCCATATTCACACATCAAAGAACTGTGCTGGAAAGAAGAGAAGAATCTTCTCTCTTCTTCTCTTCCCATGTCCCTCCACCTCCCATTCCCTCTTTCTTCTGAACATGTATTTTTGTGGCTGAAATATTCAAAAGTAGTTATAGAAATAAGGTTAGGTTTTTCAGAAATTGGCAGGGAGCATCTGTCCATCAAGGTCCTTACAGGCAGACAGTACACAGGATCTGAACTCTGATGAGTCAGTAGTTACCTTTTGGCAATTAAGAGGGAGTTTTAAAATGCCAGCCTGCAGTGTTAAGAAGGACAAAACCCATCAGGAAAATCTGAACCACTTGATCTAGCCCCCATCTCATCCTACCAATTAGTTGGTGAACATTATGGAAAAAAAAAAAAAAACCACAACAAAAAAACCCCCAACAAAACAAAACAAAACAAACCACCCACAACACAAAAAAAAAAAAAAAAAAAAAAAAAAAAAAAAA
>VXAY01006465.1:1032426-1087125 GCA_013399855.1 Oxyruncus cristatus
AAAACAAAACAAAACAAAACAAAACAAAACAAAACAAAACAAAACAAAACAAAACAAAACACCCACAACACACAAAAAAAAAAAAAAAACAAAACAAAAAAAAAACCCAAAGAAAAACCAAATCACAGAGAGAAAGTCTGATCCTGAAAATATTCTGCAAGGAGGAAGAGACAGATATACAGTGCCCTGACCACCAGTCCTTACCACCCAGCCCCATTTCTGGGCATGGTAGTAAGGGGGTGGCACGTATGTGCATAGCAGACAGAGTAGGGGAACTGGAATAATCCACTAATGTCCTCAAATTTTCCCTCCTATCAGTAAGTCGTTGCTGCTAAAGGCAATGGAGGAAGCCTGCCAAATGTAACAGCTAAAACCAACACCCTGAAAACCATAATATTTAGGAAAATACGTGTGTTGGAGCCAGTTTGTGCCAGCTGCCAAGTCTGCAACCACAAGAGGCCTGGGGCATGGGGAGGCCTCCAGGAAAGTGCCTGTTGGTGGCCAGGCACAGGACAACCTCCCTTCTCCTGTGCAGGTGTGAGACTGCGACCTCTACAGCTGATGGATGGTCCCACTGATGGCAGGGGGGGTTCAGCTTCCACTTCCTTCAAACCAGTTGCTCTTTGCAAATGGAAATGGAGATGAACACTGATGACAGTCCCAGGGAGGGATGCGTGGTCTTGGCGAGCAGTGGCTTGGATAAGGGCTGAGGCCATGACTGCAGCAGCAGCTCACGGAGCCTTAGCAGGAGCTCAACACCAGGCTGGAGCAAAACAGGGGCTTAAGGAAATCTTGGACCTACCAGGATTGCCTGGATGTCCATTGGAGAGGAACAGGGAAGGAGCTCAGGTAGGATCAGTGCAAAAGTCTACACCCTCCTCTGCACTTCTGGAGGGATGCTGGGAGGGATTCACAGCACAGCACAGGTGTGGGAGAAATCTTGTAAGTCTTGAGAAGACAGGATATGAAATGGCCAGTGAATTCCCTGCCTTCCCTGTTCACATACCTGGGGTCTAATCTGGGCCTACAGCGAAGCTCTTTTTCCCTGTGAGTGAAATCCCATGAGGATGATATTGCCTGGTTCCCCAGTGGGGAGATTTTGACTGAGGAATTGTGTGTGGATGTTAGCAGGGTGAGCCCTTCTCTTTACTGGTGGCAGTTAGTAGCTCTGTTTTCTGAGGATTTGTGTGTTTTTGTCTGGTTCATGGCTCTGGGCTCAAGTGACAAGTAATTAGGAAAAATTACTAGCTAAAGGCCTAATCTGCAGGCAATTTGCTCTTCTGCCTTAAACTCAATGAAATCCATGGCTTTGTGTCTACTTGATGTCCTCATCAGCTGCCTCTCCCACCCAGTCTTGCTGTCCTTGGCATTAGAGTCTCCTGAGAAGACTAGGACTTGAGGCCAGGATGTGCAAAAACCATGAATGGTTTGGGATGACTAGTGGCGATGTCTTTCAATAGCTGTGAACTTCGGAGCATGCTGAGCACCTGTTCTCTGGAGTCAGGCCTGTTCATCCAGAGCAGATGCATATCCAAGGGTCAGAGTTACTGGCCCCACATTTCATGTGAGCTCTACAAAGTTTCTGCCCCACCAGACAGATTCTGTTGGAGCACAGCAGCAACTTCTGCTGGAGGTGCTACTACAGCAGAAACAGCATTCGCTGTACCTCATAAAAAGATGTACCTGCTCGTTTTTGATGGTCATCTCAGTCGGAAGAGTTATAAAACAGCTTTTACAAATTCCACAACAAGTCCTTCCTAAAAGGTCTCTTGAATGTCTCCGTATTTGAAGGCCTCTTCTCCCCATTGGGGTCCTGGAAGCCATTGCAATTTTTCCTGTCCTGCTTCTCCTTGCAACTTTGTGCACACGCTGTCACTTGCCTGTGTTATTCCCTGTGCTCATTTTTATCTTCACTCCAGGCATGAGCTGCGTCTCATTGCAACAATATTTCCTCATAAGGCTGTGCTTAAAAAGTGAGGAGCTTGTATTTGTTGGTGCTGGGTGGCGGCATGTGAGGCTGCACAAAGAAAAACAAATGTCTGAGATGTTTTCGAAGGTGCTGTCATGAGACAAAACAGGGCCCTCAGCCCTGACATTGTGAAGTTTACTTGTGCTTGGATGTACCAGAGCCTGCTCAGGCTCTTTAATAACCCTCCCCTGGGAAGTTTCCATCACCTCCCTTCCCTTCCTCCCCTCCTGCCAGCTCTGTTTGCCACTGGGGCTGTGCTCTTTGGTCAGATGATGGGGAGATTCACTCCCACCCTGGAGTCTGACCAGCCATTGCCACCTTGTAAAAGCAGCTTCTTCAGCCCTGTTTGTTGCATGGGTGATACAGTTAGGAACACCTCATGCAGATACAGCAGGGCTACATTTGTCCCCCTCCAGGAAAGAGTTCTATTCAAACCCCACAGCTTTAAACATTCCAGAGACTTTGTCCTGGCTCCAAGGAATTAAAGAATCCATGCGAAGGAGGGGACAAATATCCACTGAGTTCGGGGGGAGCTGTAAAGAAGAAGCACTAAGTCCTGTCTCTCTCAAGGGTCAGTGGGAGCAGAGGCAGAGGAAGGGGCAGTGAACTGGTCATTGCACCAAATTGAGCTTGCTTGCTCCTTATCCAGCCTGATTTAGAAGCAGAGCTTAAAAGCTGTTTGCTTAGGAGGTTTGTTATAGCTATGAAAGCTAATGCTGGAGTTACACTGAGCAACAGGGCAGAGGATAAAACAATATTTTATTTGTAAGTTAAAACAATTTCATAAGGGTAAAATAAGTAGCCTGCTCTGTCAGCAAGTTGTGTGTGCAGGGTGTGCTGGTGGGATTGTTCTGTGGGTGCCCACGCCAGGGCTTGCCCCACACCAGCCCCAGGGTGGGCCCACTGCACCTTTGGGGCATCAAGTCACCCAGGGCACCACACCCCTCAGGCTCCCTGTCCTCTGGAGACCCTGGTGATTGCTCTGGGGTGAAGAGAGGTGATTATTTTACAAGCCAGCCAATCCCAGGGAAAACAGCTCTGTTAAATTCCTCGGAATATAAGACCCTCTTTCCGCTCATATGAAGTTTGCAGCTGTGAAGCTGTGATTCCTGGAAACTGGTGCCTTCTCCTACAGTAATTGTATGAACTGGGTAACAAAGCACTATCCCGGTATTTAGCAAAAGATTTCTTTTGAACCTGCAAATGTTTGCTACTTCTCTGACCAGCTGTGTTCTTTGAAATAAGTGAAAACTGTCTCAGACTCTTACATTTTGGTATTTCTTAGTTCTTCCTTTTTTTCCCCCTTCTAAAACTTCAGTAATAGTTTGTCCTGGCAATAAGACATGCAAAGGAAATACATTTGAGGAAGATCTGTATTCTGGCTATGGGCAAGCGAAGTCCCAGGAGGTGAAGGGACTTGCCCCAAGCCCCATAGGAAGTTTGACCCACACTGTGGAATCAAAGGACCTTTTAAACCCTAAACCTTCCTCTTAGTTGCAATTTTCTTGTAAATATTTGGGACTTGGATTTCAAAGTTCAAGCTGGGTTAATCACAAAGAATGCAGCTCTTCCTGCTCTCCATGCAGGGGTGTAAGGTAACAGTCTGCAGTGCCCTCCCAGACACTCCATGCATCTGCAGGGTTTTCGAGTAACATCTGGTCTTTAAACTCAGTATCACACATACAGATTAATGATTACCTGCCTGCTGTCCTGGCTTCCAATCCGTTCCACTTTATTGACTTAGCCCCAGTCTGACAATGGTTTATTAATCTTGCCTTTGTGTACACATAGCAGCCTTATTGTGATTCTACAGTTCCCCCTGTTTTGTTAGCCAAGGTTAGTATTGTAAGGCACTAACGACTTTGTTAACTGGGGCTGCTTGTCTGAAGTCTGGAACCCAGGTGAGATCCAACTCGACTGTTGTGTGAATTATCTCACAGGGGGAGGTTTGATAACAAGACACTGTTGCATCTCGAGAAGAACATGAGAATGAACCTGGGAGACTCTCAGGACCTGTAAGGTGCCCACCTTGTCCTGCACAGAGTCTGTACTGCTGCCCAGCTCTGGCACCCCAGCACAGTGCCTGGAACTTCAGCACCAGGGTCCTGCCCGTGCTCAGTGCCCTGCAGCCTGCACAGAGCCATGCCTGCCCAGCAAATCAGCCCAGGGTGCCCTGCCCTGTCCTGCTGCCTGCCCTGTCCTGCCCACGCCCCTGCAGAAAGGTGGGAGTGCAGCCAGCAAGGTCCAGGGTTTTACCTGTGTGGCAGAGATACCAGCTCGAGGCAAAAAAGTTTGGGAAAGCTGCTCTGGACTATTCCCTACGGCTTGTTCCTGGAAACAATAATTCAAAACATTTGTCCGGAGGGTGGTTTGTGGGAAAACCACAAGCATTTTTATCAGGGGGCAAATATTTGAGGCGCATCCAGATCAGCTAGTACCAATGCTGTTGTTTTCAATCATCTTTCATAGGAGTCCCTTGGGGGTGGCTGCGCTGGGAAGTGAGGGGAGGAGGGCTGGGGCACGAGGTGCACCACAGGCTGATGGCTCATCTGCTCTTTCCAGATGCAAGGCTCACTGCAAACATGGATCTGAGAGCTGGGGACTGTGACGCAGAACCTCCAAAGGTTTGTTTTTAGGGAGGCAACCTGCATGTGAGGAGAAAAAAGAGCATATTATAAAAAGTAGAGGGAGTCAAATAACAGCTGTAAAAATGAAAATTTCCAACAATACAACAAACAGAAAATTACATTTCCCCTCATTGTGTGGAAGGGGATGAGCTTTCAGCCAGCTGTGGAGGAAACAGAGAGTTTACATTATTTGCAGGGTCAGTGAGGACCGACATACAAATTTCCTGTCTGTCTCCCTCTACAAATTAGCAAAACTCACATATAAAAAAACTTTTATACAAACTTATATATAAAAAAATACATTTTCATTTCACTTCATTTTTCTCTTTCTGTGGGGAGAAGATGCACCCCAAGCAGTGTGGTCGCAAACACTGTAGCTGAGAAGGTGCCATGGGAAACTGAGCACACAGGAGATTAAAAAAAAAAAGACAGAAATGGCTGTAATGGCAAAGCAATGCAGCTCTGCCCCTCACGTCTGGGCCCAGAGCAGCAGCTTGCAGGCATGTGTCGATGTCTGTGGTCTCACAGACCAGCATTGTCATTTACTCAGAAGCCCAAAGTTTTTACATGTGCCTTGCCATGCAGAAAATTACCTACCCCAAGGTTTGTTTTAAGTTTCAAAGCATTGACATATAAACTTAAATTATTAGAAGAAAAATGCCATATTCTGTCTTGGTGCTTGCTTATCCAGTCTGTGTAAGCAGAAATCACAGCCCATATGTGTCAGAGAGTTTTCCATGTCTCCCTGCACTGCAGCACGGGGTATTTCAGCCAGCTGTGGGCAGAAATGAACCCCACAAGGCTCTTGGCCCTGGATGGTGGCTGGCATTCCTGCTGCTTTCCCAGCTGCTTCCAGCATCCTGTGACTGACGTTACTGGGCAGGGAAAAAGAAAACATGCAGACTCAGCAAGTTGCAAGTCAGGTGTATGTAAAATGAAGCAGTTGACAGTCATTAACAAACTGCTCAGCACAACCCCGAATCATTCTCAGGGATGGTTAGGGGTGCAAGAATACCCCAGGCAAATGGGCCTGACACCATAATCTCTCTCAGTGGCTCCCACCACAAATAAAACTGGTATTACCAGCTCGTCTTCCTGTCCAAAGTTACAACTTTTATATTCCTAATTTAAAGGCGGCTCCTGCCTGCCCATCCCCTGTGTTTGAGGTATGCTCGTTGCTGGATCTCTGGTCTAAATGTCTTGAAATCAATAGCAGAGCAGTCAGCTGCCCTGTTCCAGGATACTTGGAATCATCAGGGAGCATTTCAGGCAACAGAGGGAGGAAACTTTAAAGATTTTTCACTTGAGAGAATGGAAGGAGCATGGAGGAACCTCTGAATGAAAAGAGGTGGATTTCACCTGAAGTATTGGACTGCAAATTGACCTAATTCAACTGGTCTCACTTTTGTAAACAAACAAATTCTCTAACTCTGCTATTGTGTGTTTGTGCCTCTTTGCCCTCTGCAATGGGCTTTTACATGCTCCTCCTGGGGACCCCCAGGGCCACCGCTCAGGTATGTGGAGAGTGATGGCCAGCAGCAGTAGAGGGGTCAGGGGGCCAGGCTGAAGGACATGCCCTAAGAGGGGCAAGAAAGAGAGTGCACTAGCTAAAAAACAGTCACTAGGAAAAAGACAGGGGAATGGCTGCGAGGTTTGTTGGCTCCGGGGTCTCCCAAGCTGATTAACTTGTGGTGTGGAGTGGGCTCATGTGTTTACCTTCTCGGGAGATGAAAAACAGAGTGAGATTTTGCAGCACTCAGATTCCGTGATTTTTTTTAAGATTTTGATTAATCATGAGGTAATTTGGCAGCCTCCTCAGATATTCCATCACTGCTATTTAATCAGTCACCATTTAAGAACTTACTCAGTCTGGTCTCAACTGGCATAGCTCGACTGCACAGGGGGATGAGTGGGCCTCAAGGTGCTGGGGGGGCAGGCAGCTGGCTCTGCTCAGGGTCTGTGCCCATATCCCCTTGGTTTCTGCAAGGGGAGACCTCATGACAAATGTCCTTACAAGGATGTAGAATATAGAATAACCTTAATTTGTATTCTGTGAAGTTGCAGTTGGCTTGTAGAGCTCAGGGAAATAAAAAGAGTCAGGCTTCATGGACCTGGAGGCCATTACCATTAAAGATGGAAAAATATGCCATCAGTATTACAACTGTGAGGTTGTGGAATTGTTGCCTGATGGGTTATAAAAGTGGGTGTTCACTGTCCCATTCAGCTCTCTGAGTGTCTCTGGGGTGCCAGGTGTGCCACAGTGGGGAATCCCTGAGCTGTCTCCTTCAGCAACTTAGTTCATATCAGGATGGGACTTATGAAACGAAAGTCTCCATGTGTCATGCTTTGATTGCGATCAGAGAAAAGTTTAGGAAGAAGTGAAATGGACAACCTTTCAAACAAATGGGAATGCACTCCAGCCATACACTCAACAGCACATGGGACCACATCCAAAGCAAGACCCCCCTGAAAGGCTTAGTGTGTAGGCATGGCCCTGCACACACTTCCCACTCCACAGTTTTGCTCACTGGGAAATGATATACAGCCAGTTCTGAATTGGTCATGGATAGATAACTTTTTCCTGTCCCCTCTGCATGGTGGAGGGTTTGTTTGGTGCAAGAAGGTGCTGGCTGGTTCATCTTGTTAGCAAAACAGCTTTTCTTCTGTTTTAATGAGATGGCAAGGCTGCTTCACAAAAGTGCACAGAAAGTGCAAACGTGATTTGCAGAGCAAAAATTTTTCCTATACAGAATGGAAGCTATGCTTCATTTTCCCTTCTAAACATTTTCTTGTCTAAACCAGGAAAATGTAGCATTCTTCCTTCCAAAAAGTGAATCCCAGAAATATGCCTAAAGATGTCAATTTACAGACCTTGAGTAAAGGCATGGGCCACTGATTAGCTGAACAAAGTAAAACCAAGCATGTCTGGCAGACCAGGATGAAAAAAAACTGGCACAAGAAAAGAGACAAGAGCTTCTACAGGAAAGAAATTTGTTATTTATTTTATGTCTTACAGTGTAGCAGCATTAAAAAATGTACAGTTTCCTGCTGCTTCCAAGTCTATTCAGATTTACTGCATTTGGGAATATCGGGTTTCTATCATCACTGTGTACCCATTCACTGATTTCCTTCTGTGATGATGATTGTGGCTGGTACATGCACAGTTATCAGAAGTGTCATCTGTCTCTTCTTCATCAAGTGAAGCATATTTTCCTACCGATCTTCTTTGTGCACCATCTGCCATGGGTATAGTCTTCTAATTGCCTGGTTTCGACTTCACAGCAAGAAGCTGATGAGTACGTTCCTTTCTGACGTATGTCTGGAAGACTCTGGCTGACTGGTGTTGTACTTAGATGTTAAATGTAGAGTCAAAAGTATATAGTGAATTGCAACATCTTAAGTCTTGAGCATTTCCATGATGGACATGACTGAGAACAAGCAAAGCAAAGCTTGTTTGGGAATTGTTCAGCAAGTTGTGTGTACAAGAAAGTCATCTGCTGTCTCACTTCTATGATTCTCTGTCAGGCATTAGGCAGTCATGTCTACACATGAACAGCTGTGAGATTTAAGATGTACTATAATCATTCTTTCTGCAGTGACAAAACAATTTGTCCCTCATTCATTGTTATAGCTGAATGACATGAGAATAGTAATGATGCAGGCAAAGAATGAGCAGCTGAGACAGTTGAAAATTTCATGCTAAATGACATTTAGTAAGTCGGAAAAAAGGCTTGTTCAGATAACCAAACATTCAGCTAACTGCCATGCAGATAGCTTGCATTGGGGGTCCTGGGATCCCATTTTCTCACAATTGCTGAGCAATTTAACAAGTAAAGGACAATTTTATTTTAAGATCTCCTTCATGGAGGTATTTATTAGTTTAAAAATATTAACCTTATTAGGGGAATGTTATAGGCAACATTAACCTCTAACTGGCACCAAATTATTATCCAGGGGAACACTTACATGCTCTCCTCCTTGAAACCCCATGTTTGTAATGCAGCTTTCAGCAGTAGAACGGCACGTGTGATGTGCAAGATGCTGAAGGGAGGATCACTAAGATTTTCTGATTAGTCCTGTAGCTGGGCCAGGCAGACGTGTACTGAGATTCTTTTTTGCCAAGAGTCATGCAACTGGCAGTGATTTGTCTTGAAGAACTCTCAAGCAGGTGAGACAGACTGTCCACATATGTGTTCAACAGCTGCAGTGGAAGAAAATATTCCCCTTGTCTTACTTGCTGCTTGTTCCAGCTGCAGATAACTCCACCTTCAGACCAGGGAAGCATCAAAACTCTGCTAAGCCAGTGCCACTTAAAAGCTCTGAGGAGCCCATAGAAAATCTCAGATGAGTAACTCGTACATATGTGAATTTTGTTTTTTTGATGCTGCCATTTTCTTCCCATTGCTGGTGCACAGCACAGTAATTGTCCAGTCAGGTAAAGGGAAAAAAAGTCAAACCAATGAAGACAAGAAGTAAGAAACAGGCTATTCAATCCTCTTGCAGCTCGTACTGTACAGATACTGCTGTGCCCTCTGTTTATTGGTTGATGATACTTTTACATGTGCAGTAGCCCAAGTTCCCTCATGTGCTGTACTATTATTTTCTATCTATCTGAAATGGTGAAATGATGTGAGGAGAGAGTGATGATCCTTAAGCCTTAAAAACTGGAGATATCAACCTTAATATACCACTGAAAGTTTGGGACTTCCCTAAATCTTACTCTGAACAAACTTTAGCCCTTTGGCCCCTTGCTCCGATTTGTGTCTTTATGGAAACTAGTGTTGCAAACCAGCACACCATAGTGGCTCTATGTTTGTTAACACATTCAATAAAGGAACTGAAAAAGGGAGTTTTTGCTCCTGTTTTAGGTCCTTGGAAGGGTTTGGGCAATTGCATTGTGTGTGAGGGGAAAGTTTGCAGTAAAACAACAGATATATGATTCCTGGATTTGACAACTTGTTTTAGAAACTAGAGGCAGGATTCAGGACATAGATCAGGACATTTGTGCCTTCAGGTGATCTGGGTGTCTAAGGCCCATTATGGTCCTTAGTGATCACACCAACACACCTGTTGAGTCAAGAGGCGTTTCAACCAGGTGTCTAAGTGTGATCACCAAAGGCACCAAAGGCTCTCCAACTCCTTTCATGTACTGACCAGATCACCACTGACAGTAGGGGGATATCAGACACCTTCGCCAGCAGAGCCCCTTGCTTTTAGCTGGTTGGGTCTCAGGGCTGAATTCCACCTCGAGATTCACAGATGGTGCTGTCTTTTCTGGGCAGTCACCAAGAGGGCCTGGAGGCTGCAGAACACACACTGGCCACCACGACGCATCTTGAGGCATGGTCATCCACGTTCTCATAGTCCAGGTTAGCTGTCCATGTGCATGCTGTCACCCCAGCAGAATTGCAGTTACAGGCACCAGGTAGGTCATGTCACAGTTCTCACAGGTGGCAGTGGGAGCTTCAGAAGAAGTTTATTAGAGAAGCCCTCCTGTTGAGCGATGAGGTACAGAAAGGATCCCCTTGCCTTCTAAACTCCTTCGCTGAGAGGAGCCTGGGGGTGTCTGAATCCAGACTTAGCCCCAGACTGTCAGCGGTTTAAGGCTACGAAATTATAGAGGTGTGACTGAACCTTTGTACAACTTCGTCTCACAGGATTAAGGATGGTAAATCAGATAAATTTATATAAAAATGGATATTTATTATGGTAAACAATTAGGCAAAAAGACCTTAATCAGAATTATTTACTACACACTCTGGAAGCTAAAATTACTACTATAGTACATTGTAGTGCACTGTATCAAAGCAATTATATTAAAGATAGTAGAAAAAGAAACATTTATTAAGTAGAGATTGATGTAACTCACCCATACTAATGGCCATGGGCATATCTCTTTCACTCAGCCTTGAAAGGCATCCTGTGCTCAGGGGATGAATCTCCAGACATGCAGAAGAACCTACCCTGTGCAAGTGGACTGGACTTTTATAGTACAAAGTGTTAACTGATGGTCATATGTCTCCAGGTCAGCTTAGCAGCTTACCTGCAAAATCTTTGCCTCACTATCAGGATGTTAATTTGGAGTTGACGTGTCAGACTGGTTTTAGCATAATTCAAGACCAAAACCAGCAAGACATGCCCTCTCAGTCTGCCACTGATAGCTTTGCAAACGGGGAATTGGCTTGACCCACATTCCAGGGCAGAGCATCATGCTACAAAAGTGCAAGAGCAAGAACAAGAGCATCAAAATACGGACCTCAGGTTGTGGATAGGAACTGCAAAATTCCACCGAGAAAATTGGAAACAAGAAATTGTCCTTTAAATTAATAAATCATGTCACCCACTTCAAACAGTTTAATACCGATTTGAACGCATCAAATAGAATAGAGCTAGATGGAAAAATCAATTGTATGTTCTACAGAACTGAAACAGAGACCTGGATGGAAATCTTCCAATGGAAAAATTCTTCTTGCAAAACATTGACTACAGTTAACTATCTTGAGGATATTTTTGGCCTTCAATTGAATGAAGAAAAAATGGAAATATAACTTTCATAACATTGACCATTTTTCTATTTGGACATCATAATTCTTTTTCTTTATATTATAAGTTTTAACCTATTCCCAAAAGCTTATTTCAATCAAACTCTTGGGTTTTGTTAGGAGAAGATGTTTTAACCATCTTGTATTTTTTCACAGTTAGGATTCATTTGCAATATTCATTCTGGAATGAAAAAAAAAACCTCAAAAAAGTATAATGCTCCCTGCAATGAAAAGTTGGATTAGCTGTTTATTTTTCTCCACTGAAATACCTTCACTTATTGGCACTTGTTCTTTTATTTGTATGATAATATATTCCAGCTTTTGAAATCAAAGCACCTTCTAATATGTCTGCACAAGAATGTAAGCATATTTTACTCTTTCTGATATATACCATGTACCTACAAATAGTTATATGATAAACATGTGTCTAAGTAGCTCAGATTTATTGAATTTTGCCAAAAGGTTTGAAAAGCTCCATCACATTATTTATTGAATTTATATTTAGTATTTCTTTTATTTGTTCATCCCTAAGACTCAGGCTGAAAATTTCTCCAGTCTTAATGAAATTCCTAATGAAGACAAGGAAAATATTTTTATTTTTAAATTGTTTTTGTCTGTTTTTTCTTTTTAATTTATGGGAATAGTAATGAAAAAGTACACCGCCAGGACATGCACAGAACTTCTCTGACAGTATGTCCACAGAGATTGGATATCTGAGGATAAAAAAATGGAAAAATTGACTGTTTGACAGATTCCAGGGGAGGGAAGAGAGACAAGAAGCCGAGGAGAGCTGGCATTCCTCAAAGGAGTCATAGTAAAGGAGCAAGGACAAACATCCTAGTTCGGGTAGTGACTAGCCTGGTTAAAACAATGGGTTTGGGCACTACAGAGGTACAAAAATTGTGGAAACTGAGGCAAGAGAGAAGCAAGAGCAAACCAGGAACATCTCGAAAAGGAGCAGGACAATGATGGCTTTGCAAGTGGTGGTATCCTACAACATTCAGTTCTCAGAATTCATGGGTAGATGTATCATTTTATCAGACGAGCTGATACAGCTGACAGAATGCACGGGCTGGTGGACATGCAGGTCCTCCCTGAGGACACAGCAAAGATCACAGCACACATCAAGCAGTAGCTACCAAGACACATCTAGAGGAAGAGAAAAAATTTGATTTAAACACTGGTAGAAAAAAAAAAGCCAAGAAATGCCCGTCTCCACAGGTCAATGGAGTTGCAATTGTTGGCAAAAGATTTAAATTTATTACATATTTTTTGTATCAGTCTTTGTTCCAACGAGGTAACCAGTCAGTTATTTCCATATTAGGGAAAAAGCAGCAAGGCTTTGGTCTTTAATACTTAATTTTAATACTTTCAATTTTTTAAAAATCATGAGCAGGGAAATAAATAGCACTCAGCATGGATTCAGCAGAAATAAAGTTATTTTCCCCCTGTGGTGAATAGGAGGTTTGTGGGCAAGGGCAAGCAGTTTGACTTTAGCCAGGCACTGAATGCTGTGTTTTTTCATTTGCGTAAGGAGGGCATGCAAACATGGTGTTGGTGGAGGGAATGGACATTTTTGAGAGCAGGCTACACAAATGTCTGTAGGGAAGGGTGAAACTTTTAAAGACCTGGGAAGAGAAAAGAGATTGTTGGAGCACCTTCCCCTCTATTTTTCTACGTTTCTGTGACTTCACAGGCACATAAATTATTATTACTTGGTTTTGCATTCTGTTCTTGTCCTGCCCTGAATCCCATGCTGCTTTTTCTTGTCTAATTGACACTGAGTTCTCCACAGTGCCTGCTGAATTATATCACAAATGTTTCTTAGTTCCAAGTGGCATCAAGATCTGACAGCCTCTTTTGCCAGAGGAGTCTCTTTTTTTCTTTGAAGTCATTACATTCAATGACACACGAGAAATGACAAGGCAAAGAAAGGGAATTGTTATTTATCCCCACTTTGCAAACAAGAGTAGCCAAACTCCACAGAATCCATACCAAAGCTGACAACTGAACCCAAATCTCCTGGATCTCCAGAGAGTATCTCATGTGCATGCCTACCCTATTAATTGTGAGGGCAGGACAGGCTGTCACGAACCACTGATGAGCCTCACATAAGCAACTGCCATCTTCTCTCTTTCTCCAAGTAAGTGAGTACAGGAGCTATTGGGCTGAGTCTAAATTATGAAAGCCCAGGAATTACTCCTGGGGCTCCAACAGCCCAAGGAATGCAAAGTTTTATCTTAGCATGCAAGCTAATGAGCCTTTCAAAGCTCCCCTCAGGTTGTCTGGAGCCACTCCCCAGCCACAGATTTAATTCTCTCCATACACTCTGAAAATTGCAGTCTATTTAATATTCTACTCACAACTTGGCTTGAGGCTACTTGAAGCTATTGTTTGAGGGTTTTTTCCGGTCTGTTAATTGGACCAACAACTGGCAAACTACCATTTCTGATGTAAAGCTACTTGTGCTGTGTTCCTAAGCCAAATCACAGACGATCTTAGGCTGGAAAGCCAGCAGCTAGCAGCCAAATGCAGCAAAAACTGGGTTCTGGAGGTGTCCCCTCAGCACGTGTAGGCAGCAGTGAAGACAAAATGAGAAGATGACAGTAGGGAAGATCCTGCAGCACTTGTTCCATTTTTATGACAATCCTTTGCTCAGGAAAAACTCTTACTGGTTTTAGGGAAGTGAAGGCTTTGGAGCTTGGATTTGCAGTGTTTATAAACAGATTAACCCCCTGTCTGGGGGGAAAAGATCCCCTCTGTGCTACCTATTTACAATGGAGATGCTGGTTCTCACCCCACTGTGTGATGCGTGGCACCCTGTCCTAGGTGCAGGTGAGAGTCCCCTGGGTGCCAGGGACCACCAGCAGCAGGGGCACCTCTGACAGCCTGTGGTGGTGCATTGCCCCCTTCCACCACCAGCCTCCACGTAGATGGTCTTGTGCTTATTTTTGGTTCAGACCGATTTTTTGAGAGACCTTAAAACCCTCGTTCCACGACACAGCCCAGCCTGTGCAAAGCAGTGTACGGGCTCAGGAGAAGCCCTGCCAGGGAAGGTGCTCCCCTGGCTGCCTGCACATACACAGTGCATAACATGGGGCAAAGCAGTCTCTCATGAACTCCTGTCATAGCAGCAGAAGGGGCAGAGCTGTATTGTCTGTGGGCCTCTCTTGCAGCCGCAGCTGGAGGTGTGTCAGCTGGTGGTGTTTGCCCAGTGCCCAGTGGTGCTGAGTTGAGCCCTCTGCACTCCTCCTCCTCCTCACACGCTGCATCCTCAGCCTTGCTGGTTTGGAGAGGGGAGAGTCCCTGGCGGGAGACAGTCAGGCACAGGGAAACTCAGCTCACAGAGGAAAGCTGTCCCTGCAGGCAGCAGGCATCTGCTCACCAGGACCACGTGCCTCTGCACATTCAAATCAAAATGCAAACAAGGCTCCCAAAGGCAGTGCAGAGCCTTGACCTTCTGCACTTTGTGAATCCCACAGGTACAAAGCCCGAGGTGACAGCGAGTTTTCAGTCAGTGCTTCCCTGTGATGCCATAGTGATGGATCAAGGAAAGGCCACCACTGCTGCAGGTCCTTGGTAGTTATGTTCACTGTGGTCGGGTGAACCAGAGGAGAGGAGTGGAAAAGGGCATGGACTCAGAGCTGGCCACGAGGTAGAGGGCAGGACATCTCCAAGAATCTCCTCTGAATTCATGCATTTTCCTGGAAAACCACCAGATTTGGCTACCAAGGCCTTTCCCACTGGAGACAAATAGCCATGTCTCTCCTCCCAGGTGACAAACCTCCAGCAAAACCCACACGGATGCTTGTGGACATTTCTGTTGCAGCTCACACCAGGAGGGAGAACTCAGGCTTAAGCAGTCATGACTTCTAGTTGCTGCAATAAGAAACCAGAACAGAAAAAAATCTAACCAGAATGGAATAAAAAATATTTTCATTTTGCAAAGTCTGAGGTGAACTTTTTTTTACATTCTTCACAATTTGTGGAATGTTTTCAAAGTATTTTAACTTTCTGGTAGTTTAGCTTTCAGTTTCTTATTTGCTGCCAAATAAAATAAACTCAATGGTGGCCACAGAGTAGCACTTTTTCCCTACTTTTTCACTTTTCCCCTTGTTACCCTAAGCTTTCAAGACATTATAAAAATGTGGAAGTTCTGAAAATTTAGTGAGTGGTAGAAGGAAAATGAAAATAACAGTGATGAGTGGGGAGAAGAATAGGGGTTATTCAAGAAAAAAGATCAATAGGCTCTGACCTGGCAAACGGGTGTTTTCTCAGAAATCTGGACAGACCGAATGGCAATCGCAGGGCCACCCTCACAAGTTTGTGCAACCTCTGACTCCACTGTCAAATCGACTGTACAGAGGCATGAAATGATTTTGTGGCACAACATCTGTGCTTTAATTACAAGTGCATTTCGTACTACGTATCAAAGAAATCTGAGGCAACCTAATTTGGCCGATTAGTCTGAGATAGGGGCCAGTGAAGCCCCTCACATAAACATTTCAGAGCCAGTGCAACCCATTTCCTACTTTGCACAATAAACCTCTCTTTCCTGCAAAATTTTGCACACAGAAAGAAAAAATGGCTAGAACAAGTCCCCTGGTAGAAAGGCTGCTTTCCGCAGCTACTCAAAAGAGGTGTTTTACAAGCAAAACTGTAAAGTTACGTAAAACAAACCTCCAGCCCCAACAATGAAACTGGGTGTGCTGTCTTGCTGCTTGGGCAATGGCAACTTGATGTGGAGGGGAAGCCCAGTGATGGCTGGGTCAGCAGGAGCCAGAATGGTGGCAGTGATGTTCTGGGTGGTCCCCGGCGGGTTTGGGGATCAAAGTTGGACAGGCACCGCTGGAAGGCTCACAGGGGACCAGACAACCTGGTAGTGCAAAGCTACTTTCCCAATTTGGCACCTGTGACTGAGCTCAGGCTCAGGTCCAGCTGCATCTTTCAGTAGTAAAATTGTAAACGTAACAGAAACACAGAATTTAAGAAAAATACGCTACATTTTTCTTCCCACTTTAACCGATTACTTGACAGAATGTTTTATTTATAGAAAATAATAGAAACTCAATCACTGCTTTATATTAAAAACTTGTAATTCCCAAGTCACTCTTGCGTGATGCAGGATGGAGTCCACTGTGATCTGGCAAACAGCAAGTGAGGGGAAGAGAAAAAACATGAAGTGTCTGCATATTTGAGCATCTACCTCTTGTTGAATGTATCTGGAGCAGCAGCATTACTGGAAAATGAAATAATGTAAGAGAATTTACAGGGCAACATCTGTTTCAGTGTCAGAATTCATTAGCAAGGAAAAGGGAAACACAGGTACACCAGGGGGATTTGGAAAATCTGAGATTACAAGCGAATGTGTCATTCAACGTCCATTATTTTCTGTTTCTTGCAACTGGTGCTTGACAGATGAAAAGAATTTGTGTCCAGCTAAAGGGTGTATGCAAAGCTTAGAAGTATTAGGGTACTCATTATCCTTCATAGAATCCTCTTTACTGATTTGTTCTGTGGCCATATACAGGATCACAAATGCAATAAAAGTGGGAAATACTGAGTTAAAGCAACGTCTGGCATGGTGATGTCATCTATACAATAAACAAATGTCAATGTGGAGCTATAAATAACCTTTTTATCCTAATCTTGAATTGATCCGGTACCAGATGTATACACACATCATGAAAATTCCTTAGCTTTGATAAAAGAGGACAATAACATGTAATATAAAGTGGGGGATATATATATGTGCGCTTCTTACAGGTAGTATATGCTACAGGCAAGAGGGCACAGGGCTGTTGTCTTTCCTGAAATCAATGTCTATATCTCTGTGCCAAGCATGACATGCTTCTGTGAGCATGCAGGCTACAAGAATCACTCTGGGCTGGTAAAGATCTCCCCAATGACAGGCAGGTCGTCAGAAGCACAGAAGAATCTTTATAAAAAACATCTAATTTTTGAGAGAGAACTGAGTACACCTGAGGTTTCCCTCCTTAGGATGCAAAGAGTGAAACACATTGTGATGAAACATCACGTAAACACATATCCATGCTGAAATACCAATCTTGGGCAGCTAAATCAGTCCTTTTGTTCTGAACCTCTTTTTAATTCTGTTTATATGAGACATTTCTGTCCAACAGAGACTTTTACATTGTAACAATTGCATTTAAAATAAAAAAATCCAGTTGCATCAGTCAAGCAGTGTCTTGGGGCTGACTCAAGCCAATGAGAATCTTTCCATTGACGTCATTAAGCTTTTATTCAGACTCTTAATCTGCAATCAATCAACCCTTAATATTATTCCACTCAAAGCTCCATGCCTTCGTTTGGTGATAGAAAAATACGAGACCAAACACTTGCCCCAGCTACCAGTGCTGGCAAAAGTGCCTGGGTCATGATTACATTTTCAGTGAGCCTCAGTCAGGAGTTATCCCGAAATGCCCTTTTTTGCCTTTTCTCCCGTGTCTACATTTCTCTAGCTTCATGCTTTGGCTTTCACACTACACTGGACTGTCCCTGCTGATCTGAGCTGGGGAGCCCAATCCTACGGCATCCCGAGTGCTGCTGGGGACAGGCAGCCTGAGGCATGGGCTGTCTCCAGAAGCAGACTCTGGGAAATTAAATCCTCCTGCAATAGCACGAGGTATTTACTAATAGTGCTGAGAAGCTGTATTAGATTGTTTGGGAAAAAAAAAAAAGGCATAAACCCCCTAATCTTCCTTGGTCTCTCCCAACACAGCATTCAGTACATCTTGTTTAACCTTCCTATCTCCAATGGCTATAGCCATGGCTGCATTTCCTCTGCACAAGTTGCCGGAACAAGGACAGGGGCTTCATCTTTTGTTATGTTCTGGTGGTCTTTCGGGTATACTTTCATCATATGTCTTTAGTTAAAGGAAAGGGAAAATGAGCCTGGCTTTACTCCTGTGGAGACAGTTGCACAGGACAATATACAGCTCAATAAATCACACACATACACACACAGACACACAGACACACGCACAAGCACAAAGACAACCTCCAGGACTATGATTTGGCTGTAATGGGTGAAATAAGTTTCCTCATTTAGCAGCAGAAAAGAACAGGCAAAAAGGAAGAACTAAAACATGGGGCATTATCAGAAGTGTCTGAAACATGGTCTGGGTACACTGGACATTGAGAGGTCACCTGGAAGAGGAGTGACAGAAGGGAAGGCTGCACACCAGAAATAAGTTCAAACACAAGCAATGTGGAAAAATGCACAAGAGTCACTGCAGAGATGCCAGAGATGGTGAGTACATGGTGGGAATGGCGGCCTCCTGCTTCCTATTGCAACTCAGTCACTCACATTTCAAAACTGTTCAATGAGGCCTTGGCTGTACTTGATTCAGTGCTTAGGTGCCCCTGAAAGAATAAAAATTAACCAGTAACCCAATAAAGTCAGCCAACAGGGAGAATGATTTTAACTTTAAAGGACAAGGCATTCAGGATTGCTCTTGGGGCTGAGGTCAGCAGAGCCACAGGTACCCATCTACACCTGAAGGTGTCAGAGTCTTTGCCCAGTAACTAAACTGGAGACCAAACAGGCAGATTTAAAGGAATACAGAGCAGGCAAACAGAAACTGCAGCTCCAGAGAGTGTCCACACATCTACAGTAGACTAGGAGCAGATCAGGTATCACTTCCAGGTCTCTCAAATCTTGGTCTCATCTTATTCATGCTGACTCCCTCAGTCATGCCATGGATTGAGGAGGAAAGTGTGTAGATTCATGACAGGAAAGGAAACAGTCATGGACAGAGGAATGTAGGGCTCAGGGCTGCTGCTCAGACAGCAGCTTTCTCTCAAACCAGTGAGCACACACTGCCCAGCACTGCTTTTGCAGACGAGAGGTGGGAGAGCTCCAAGGGCTTCACTGAGGGTCAGGAGAAAGAAGAGCAGCAACTAAGTTTAGAAACATGCTTTAGCTGTTGACAGATCTGAGTGAGAGTAAAGATGGTCAGAGATCTCTCACAGGAGGCTTTTTTTTTGCTAGACAGTGTATAGGAGACAGGCCATGAGTCTGCCCAGCCCTTCCCTGGTGAGAAGTGCTTCAGGCACTCCGAAATTCTTTCTGTTTGATAAAGAACCTTACTGTATTGGTAGCTTTGTTACAGTGCTAAAGATTAAATTAAGATTACTTACAACCCAAAACTTAATTTGAGGTGAAGCCACAAAAATAAATTATTCTCGTCTCTCATCATTCATCTTTTATAGGAAGATGTAAACAGATAAAAGTCACAGCTGGAAAATGAGGAGTAATTGACAGAGCAGCCAGAAGGTTTTGTTGTAGTCACATTCATTTTGTGAGTGTGAGTTATGGCAACAGCAGCAAATACATTTACACACTTAGTAGTACATTCAGGATAATCTCTTGGTGTGTAAAGTATGTGCAGGTACTCTGATACTACGTATTCTGCAGTGATATGCTTTATCAACAACACACAGCTCTGTTTCTGAATTGCTGCTGAATATTCCAGGTTCCCTATAAAACTGAAGGCCTTTGCACTGTAAATCATGGGAGAGCAATAATTTAAGCCTTTCATAATGAGAAAGCTTGTTCTGGAAACCGTTCCCTCTTACAGGCCCCCTCTTGACTTTGGGTAATTTGGGTTTGCAGCTCTCCCTAATTTTCTAGGCTAGAATTTACAGGTAAAAGCTGAGAAACAGGTCTCTGTCTTCAGTATTTATCCCACGTGTGAATCTAATATAACACTAAGGTAATGATGCTCAGCTTGGGAGAGGCAGGGAAGGTGTGAGACCTTTCCTTTTGTGACTAATGGCCACAGGAAATTAAAAAGTTTAAGCTGAGAAGGGACAAAATACGTTATGTGCAGAACTGTTTCTTGTATTGCTACCCTCTGGCCTCAGGGGACCTGCTGATAACCCGGCTGTGTCACAAGGTTCCTGCCATTCTGGGTGTCCTTAGAGTCTTACCATCTGGACATGCATGAATTGCAAAAGTCAGTTCACAAGACACAATTTTCTTGCTTTCAGCTTGGCAGGGAAAAAAAAACCAAACCTGGAAAATGTGAAATAAATGTAGTTATTGACTTGCAGAAATTGAGAGAAAAAGTAAGTAATGTAGAAAATGCCATGATGTTTAAATCAAATTGATTGTGTCTGACTGAACAGCCTGTATTCAGATGTGCATCAATCCTATAGCCAGAGAGGCCAGCCTCTTCTCAGCACTGTAAAACTATTAAAAATGGGCAATATCCTGATTTTCCACCTAATAATGCTGCTTGGCCAACTTCAGCTGAATGAGTCTTGCAAGTAAACAGCTGCAAAGTGGTGCTGGTGGTATTGGAGCTCCAAGCTCTCTGCCATGCAAACCAGAGCTCGCTCAGAGAAGGAGAGGAACCACAACCTGCCTGGGAAATGCAGGAGGACTGCTCAGCAGCCTGGCATGGGAGGAAGGCTGCTCTGCCTGTGCTGAGCCTGCTGCCCTTGGTTGTATCAGCAAGCAACAGTTGCTGGTGTCAGCTGTACCATGCAAACGATTTTGAGGAAGATCATGGCTGGAGCTCTGCAGACAACTGCCTTGTTCGTGACTCACTGACTAACTAGTACAAGAAGAATCAAAAAATAATCATCTATATGGGTCAAACAAAGGAGGACGATTAGGAAGCAGTGCCTAGGGCCCTGAGGTACCTGGACAAGCGCTTCTGCAGTGGGGATTAGCACAGCTGGGCTCATGAGCTGAGTTTCCAGCTGTTTTGCTTCCCTCATCTCTGGCCCCCCAGTTTGGGACACCTGCAGAAAGCTCCTGGAGAACTGTGGCCAAGCACCCACTGACCAGTTTCCAGTGGGGCTTCTGACCACCAGCCTGGGGCAAGTTACAATTCACCTTGACCCTAAAACTTATAGCAGGGAGAGACACAAGCTTTTTAACTGGTCCTGTTTAGCCTTTGTTCCCAGCCACCAGAAGGTGAATTACAAAAGGTTGGGATTGCACTGTTATTCCTCTGGATAAATCCTACTGACGTCTCAGCAGCCTCGGCTGGCAGTTCTTTTAAATTTCTATTATATTTGTGTGTTTTAAACTCAAGAAAAACAGCTGAGGTCACAGGCTAGGTACTTTCAGCAAAGCCTAGGCAAAAACAAAACAAAACCAAAACTAACACAGAACTGTCTAATAAATGTGCCCTTAGAAGGTGGCTATCTCAGCCTGCTGCCCTGCTGCCTTCCCCCCAGCCCACCAGTGCTGGGCAAGGAGGGCCACATTGAGATGGGCATTGGCACCAGTCCCGGGGGGTGGGCTCCTGCTTCCTGCAGAAGGAGGTGGGAAATCTGGGCCACACCCCAAAAGCCATGCAGCTCCTTTTGTGCTGCAACCAGGGGCCACTTGCTGAGCCCTGCCAAGCTGCGTCTTAGACGAGCTCTTGGTTTTGCCTCTGCAGGCACCGTGCTTTGCAATGGCATGCTATAAACTCAGCGAGCATGTCAGCACGGCCTGAAGGCAACCAGCAGGGAAACAACCCCAGGTCTGTTTTTTTCACTCTTTCTAAATATATGGGCAGTGACAGGTGTAAAATTACACCAACCAGGCAATAACTCAGACCTGTTTGAGTGCCAATTATGTGTCTTTTTACAACATTGGGCCTCTGCCTGAACACATCATTTAGGAGAAAAATATGTTGTAAAAGTGTATTCACTCTAAAGAATGCTATAAAAATGATTCTTATTATTGGTCTCACTTGTTTAATCTTCAGTCCTTTCCTCTGCTCCTCCCCCATTCTTGGATTAAGGAGCTCTGGATGCCCTGTGTTGCATGCACAATCTTGTAGAGTTAGCGAATAGGCCATTGAAAATAAATATACATAAATCTTAGCCATGTATGGTCTCCAGAAAGAGAAAATGGCTCTCAAAACTCAGAAAGATGACCACCCATAAAAAAAATGCTGGACACTATTATTTTGATGGCAGAGACTCAAGCTACGTAGTGTACAGCTCAGTTTACAGAAGAGTCTGCTGATTTAACACACCAGTTTGGCAGGCAGAGGAGTTCAGTGGGTTCAGGCTGGGTTATGCATTGGTGCTGGTGATTGCCACCAGAACTAAGAGTTTATCGTACGTTATTTGGTAGATAGCAATTAAAAATTAGGTGTAGATGGTGGGATCCTGTCTCTGAAACATAGAAGTGTGTCCTTGCTAATCAGAATGCTTTATTTATTATAAATATATTTATTCCTACAGCTTTATGTAGGAATTCATTTGCCCACTTCGTGGGTGGAACCACTGCCTGCTCTGAAGCTTGGAGGACTTCTGTGGTAAATCAAGGAAAACCTTCCAAGGAAGAAGGCTCAAAGAAGATAGGCAAGGGTGATGTGCTCACAAAGCTCAGAAAAGCATGTAGGAAGTGACCACAGCTGTTGTACAGGAAGCGGGACTTAACACAAAGGGGACCAGAGGATGGCCCCTGTTTGAGATAAACAGCTGTATCTGTTGAGAGGGTCAACTGGTTGTTTAAATGGACTTCCCTAAATAATTAAAGAGAGCATTGTCTTCCTAAGCCAGCCAGACCAGCATGGGACAAATCAATTTGTGGCTCAGCCCCACACCGAGTCTAAAAATTAACCAACACAATGGACCCTGAAGAGAGCAATGTGTCTGAGCTGCCGTCAGCCAGTGATGGGAATCATGTTTGTATTGCGATACAGAGGTATGTCGCAATTGCTATGTTGTGTTTGCCTTGTCATTTCAGGATGTTGCAGTATCACTCTGTTAAATCAGAATCCCACGTAGTGTCACATACCTACGAATGAGCACAATTGATACTTAATGTCAAACCCTTCGTGTGTGAAACACCTGAAAGAACTGGGCCTGAGGATATTTGGCTCATGACAGTTTCATGCCTTACCCTCACCAGGAGACAGGCTCAGGAGCCAATTTCCCAAGCTCTTTGGAGCACATTACTCCTGTCATTCTGGCCGGTTGCACATTTTCTGTAGAGGTTGTCACACTTGGTGTCACTGCAGTTTCCGGTATAATTTCCCAGCCTGCAGGTGATTAAGAGAGCTAATGTGAAACCACAGCTCTTTTGCAAACTTTCCAAAGCATTGCACAAGACTCTAGAAAACCCTCTCACTTTCATGCCCCCAAGTTTCTACACAGGCTCTTTTCCCTCATCTATCCCTCAAGTTGCTCACAATCAGGTATTGGGACTCCAGTGAGCAGAAAAATCATGTGCTTATTGTTTGTCCATGTTCTGTACAGCCAAATGGGGAAGGTTGAACCTTGTTCTTGAAGGGGATCATGCAGAATGAGTCAAAGCATGCCCATGCTATTTACATATTCATAATTATGTTACACCCAATAACAACATTTTATAATGTGGTATTATAACAATAAAATTTTCAACTAACTTTTATTACTGTATATAATGATATATTTTTATATTTAAATTTGTAAGTTTATGTTTTATAGCCACCCAGTGGAAACAAGAGACTGGAACCAAGAAGCCTTAAACTAGTTGAAAAGTATCAGAGTAACATGGAAGTGCTTTGTCTTGTGTGACAGACATATTTGTAAGAAATCATTCCACACATGCAGTTATGCTGCTGATAGACAGTTTTCTTTTGCTGACACTGTATTCCTCAGTCTGCAGAAGCTGTTTCTTCCCTTACAAACTCTGTTTTAATAACTCTTCACAATATTTAAAAATCTGCACTGCAAGCACAGTCAAGGGGTGTAGAGCAGTGCAGAAGTCAGGGTGAGAAGAACACAGCCAAGTCTGGGGTTTGCGCAGATGATTCTGTGGAGAGGCACTCCTGGTAAGGAAGCCACAGAGCAAGACTCAAGGGTTACACGTTCTCATGTACAGGAGAAAATGCACATTTGTTAACATGAAGAAATAATCTGCAGCAAGTCTCAGACACAAATTCCCTGGGCTGCTATGTTCAGCAAGCTCCTTTTAAACTGAGGTGTCTTGCCATGGGGGTTTTGCATGTGAATTCATGACAAAGCCTGAGGTACTGGCTCCACTTTGACCTTCTCAATATCCTCCTGGCCTGGGGCCACCTCTGCTCTTTCTTAATTTACTCTCTTAATTAACTCCCAAAGTCCCAATTCACAGCAGCCTCATTCCAGCTGGGAATAAGAAGATGCTTCCAAACTCTTGGGGCCATTTCTGAACATCATCACAACTCTTCCTTCCCTCTCACTGCCATTGCCAGAGATTTGAACTAGAAGTTTACCTTTTAAGATGCATTTGTATTTCAAATTCAGATCAATGGAAGCAAAAAGGCTAAAATAGACCCAGTGGAGCAAATCAAGCACTGAAACAGGTTGCCTTTCTCCATGTGATGAATTGGCCTGTGAGGCTTTTTTCTCTCCCAGGTGTTGCAGAGGGAAGTCAGGGGAGAAACGGGGCCTTCTGGGTTTGGGACATTTCGGGTTCTCAGGACTCTAACTGGTTCAGGTGTAGCAAATTGGTGGACAGTGGTATTGAGCATCTTTTAAATACATTCAGTGTAATGGTCCAGTGGTTCTGAGGCAGTCTGCAATTAACAGCCTCCCTGGGAAAACCTGTGGTAATTGGTTTATAGAACAGATCAAATTGGAAACAACACCAAAAACCAGATTATGAGAAGGAAGGAAAGTGCACTTGTGAAAGGAGATTTTAATTACTGTAAGAGGGCAGCAAAAAGGCTGCAATGGCTGCTTGTCTTACCTATTCTGCATTGGAAAAGTCAAATCCTGAAAATATATTGCCACAGGTATATTCTTGAGGATGCCTTGGCATCTGCTTGAATCTACTTGCAGAATACCCCATGAAATAATTATGTGTTTCACATCTGTAGAGAATACTGGCATTGGAGGCAGTACAAACTAAAATGCCTTTTATTCAAAAGAGTTTGGCTTGTTAGTGAGATTGGACCAGCAGATGGTAAATACCAGCTTTTAATACAGTATAATGCAGTTTGCTGCAGAAAAATGTAACATAATTTAATATGAGAGTAAGGAACCAATCAGTCAGAGCAATGAGCAGGGAAGGGATTTAGAGTATTACGAAAAAATCATTGAAACCATGAGGCCAGCGCACAGCTGCAGTAATAAAGTCTGTCATAAAGTGGAAGGGACTATAAGAGAGGACTTAGTGTAGATGGTATTAGTCAGAGCCCCATCTGCTCTAAGCCCCACACCATGTGAGGGGGCTGTTAATAGCTCAGAGGGGTACAGGGCAGCTCAGGGTGAGGGCATCTATTTTACTACCAAGTTTGTGTGGAGGAGGTGACCTACATGGAGGTTCCAGCATCCCACAGGATGCTCTTCTGTAACAGACAGGGAAGTAGGCACGGACCTGAACCCAGGTTTGTAACTGTCAGGTCTTCAGGTCTCTACATAGAGAAAATTTCTTATATTTTTTCACATTTTCTGGTTTTTTAGCTCCAAAATTGCCCAAATAAGTATTTCACTATTTGTGTGACCAGGCGGCAACTCTGGACAATCCCTGGTGCCCTGATGCCAAGCAAGCATCATATAGAGGCACGCTGGTTAGCCAGCATACCTTTTTTCAAACCCACCTGCTCCCAGCAAACCTTTCCAGAGAAAACAGTCATCTTCCTCAAATTCCCCAAAACCTGGGCTAGATTTCTCCAGATAAATATTGGAAGATCTCTAAATTATTTGATACAATTATTATGATTTTTTTGGCGGTTATGTTCAGACAACCACGATTTTCTGATTTGTTAAGCAAAAAGAGTCACTTTAGACCCAAAAGTCAAGCTGAGGTTCCCCTCCTTGTGTCTCACCCCCAGCCCCAAATAGCCTGAGACCAGGCTGCACCGCACTACCCCTGTGTGGTGCATGTCCTTGTACCCCAGACCTGCATACCGGGGACCGTCTTTGTCCTCTGTGGGATTGCAGAGTGATGAATGAGTGCGGAACCTGACTGAGCAGGAATTAATGAAGTTTAATACTGTCTTTGGCCAGCCACAGCAACCACCATTTGATAGCTGAAGAAATGATTACATTCCACAAGAAACCATATAATTAAACCTACAGGAACCGCCACATCAAACGCAAGTATGTGTCACTACCCCAGATGAAAGTACGCATGAGGCATGTAAGGGGGGAGAGATTTTACTGCCTCTCCTTTACAAAGGCTTAAGTGTTTGAGAAAGAGGCTATATAGCTAAGGGGAGCTAGCAGAGAAGATGTGAAAGAAGCCCTCAAAAAGCCCATCCCAATAGTGCAATATAAAAGCTATGCAAGAAAGAAAGCACGTCTGGTTGGGTTAGAAGTGTAAGACAAGAGATTATCCCCTTTTGCCTGATTTTTCCTGTGATTTGTGACAAGTTCATACCCTTAGTGTATTAACAGATGTGTACCAAAAGAAGGACTTTCTTCATTGCCACTTTTCCTTTTAATGGAAATAGTCCACATTTCCTCATTTGGCTAAAAGCTTGGGGTCAAAAGGAAAGAGCAGTGCTGCTGCTGCCTGAGATTTCAAGAGTGCAACTCAGCCTCTCCACCGTCAACACGAAAAAGGAGCACGTGAAAAAAATTCTTGCCATTGCAGTCACTAGACCGGTATTCTGATTTCACACATGGAATATATCTGCTAAGGAAGCAGATGCCAATTTTATACAGGCAATCTTTAGAGCAAAACCACACTTTAAATAATGAGGGAGTGGGGAAGTGCATCAAAGGTTGGAATGAAACTTCATGTTACCATGAATAAAGGCGAGCAGTGCTCTGGATGCCTTCAGAGCTGAATCTGTGTGATATTCTCATAAATAAGTTAAGTGAGCACGATGGAATTTTGCACACATTAATTCACTTCCCACAAATACAGAAACATGAGGCGTCCCCAACCCTCTCTCTCTCCTGGACGTAGGCCCGGTTATCGAAGCACACGTCCTGCTGTGTTGAACAGCACAATCTCGGAGCCACTCTTAGCCAAACTCCCCATCTTTACTGGTGTGCTCAGCATCCCCATAACTTGGAGCCTGCTGCAGCTCCTGTGTCATGAGGGCCACTACAACATGAGTGAGTCCACTTGCCAACCCCCAGAAGGGCCTGAAAGCCCTAACACTTCAGAACAAGGCTTTATGTTTCTGAAGGTCAGGTTCCCAGTTTGCCCAGTAATGTGTTGTCCCCTCTCCTGTCTGTCTTCAATGGAGGCTTGATTGGCACCAGGATTACCACAATGAGTTGAGTGTCTTTTCACCAGTTCTGCCCTCGTGTCTCAGGGATATAATGAAACATATTCCCCATCTCTTCAGGCAGCAGGACTGGAGACACATTGGGGCTCTGCAGCCACAGGGTGCAGGTGAGGGTCCTGTCCTGGGGGAGCACTGAGGGACAGTGTCATGGGAAGGCTGGATGCACCAGCCTACTCCCTAAGCATTTCAACCTCACGTCCCTTTCCAGGCCAGCAATAGTTAGTGGAAAATGGCACTCACTTTGTATGAGCAAGATTTTCCTCAGGAGAGGATAGCACATGCCAGAAATTTGATCAAAACTGTCACCCAGTCTTGATCCAAACAATTGTAACTGGAGACACTCTGAGCTAGAAAATACAACCCCAATGTATGCTCTATGGTGGCTGCCCCAGCTTGGTATTACTATTGTCCTGAAAAGGGAAGTGGGACAGCATAAATGAACTCTTTCCCTGTGATTTCATGATGACCACAAGTTGTAGTAAAACCACTGTTTTATTTTTATATTATGTCCTAATAGTACCTTCTCCTAAAATAATGAAACAACAACAACATTTAAGAAACTGTAAAATATTATTTGTTTTTAAACACCCACATTTTCTGCAAACAAGAATGCAAGGATTGAATAGCTGAACATAGTGATAGTCCAGATTTTGCTTTGAGGGACATCCCTTCTCTGTATCCTTGTTAAAGACCTCCAGGATAGCAAAGGAGTGAGAGCTCCCTGGAGACAAATCTTTGTTGTCTCTGCATGGTTTTCTCTGTACTGTTATTGATCACTACAGAATCCCCTTACAGAGCACACATGTGGGTTACCTTGCTGTTGTAAAATAAGTAACACACAAACCCAAGCTAAAAGGAGAGTCCCAAGGAATGTCCAGTCTGGGCAGAGGGTACCACTGCTCAGCAGTAATGCCAGCTGGTTACACCAGTGCCTGGACTGTATTTGAGTCCTCTTTACATAAGCGCTTTCATTTGGACACTACAAATTGCCAGCACTGGTACAGATCCTCATCTGGAGTAGGAACGTATCTTTGCCAATTAAAGCGAAGTCCCCAGATTGGATTCAAGTCTCTCAGTCTGGAAACAGCATCCTTCATGAAGTTGCCAGACAAGGGCAGCTACATATTTGCCTCCTTCCCAATCCCAGCACCCCCACCAGGCTGTTGAGCAGATAAGCTAACTCTCCACTTCTACCCTTCCTCTCAGAATAGAGGGATACAGGAGAGGCAGGAGCTTAGCTGGATGTCACTGCCTGTCCTACAGTAAAAGCTGAGAGCTGGACTAGAAGTAGTGCCACAGCTTCAAGTAACTCCTCTTCACCTTCTGACTATGGAATGTGCAGCCTGCCTTCTGTACATCCAGAAGCACAGAGGGGTTCAGGCATGAGTGAAGGATTAAGACATTGCATGCCAAAAGGATGCCTCCCCTCCCACCTCACGCTGCCTGAGTATATAGTGGGTTCATCCTCTTTCCTCACTTACTGGAAGAAACCAATGGGTGCCACCACTGAAGCTCATTACAGCTGTCAGAGGAAACAGAGGTGGTCTTTCTGGGAGCAGTTAGAGCAGTTTAGCTCCACTCTGCCTCCAACACACTGTGTCCTGATCAAATATCCAATAGCAACATGCAGCTGAAAGGGATCCCTACAGAACTGGCAGCCCCTAAGGGACTTTTATTTTATCCATGTATTTTGGGGTAATTACGTTGAACAGTTTTCTATGAGGTTAAGAAAAATACCTCCACCCTTCATGTTAACCACAGATGCTAATTTGTAGGAGTTCCTGGAAAAATGGATTGTGTGTGCTATAAGAATCTTTGATCTGGCATGTGTCCTTTCCTGAGGAGGCTCCAAGAAGCAGCCTGACTCATTCCAGGACAAAACAAAAAGCCATGTTCTTAAACACTCACCATTTCTTTTAGACTCATTTTGAAACATCTGCATAATCCAAGTACAGATCAAAGCCTGGATGCCTGAAAACGTTCCCCTGACAACGAATGTAGGATTACAGTGGCTCCATACATCTCACGACAGGTGGTAGGATACTGAAGGATCACATTTCTGGAGTCACTTTGAGTATCTGCCAGGAGGAATTTCACACATGAAACAGATCAATCAAAAGCAGCCTTGAGCTCTGCTTTGAGCGATCTAGAAACCTCTTGGTCCTCAGCTGGCTGCTGCTGCTGCAGGTCAACACTGGAAGGGCCTCTGGAGCCAGGACCTGGGCCTTGGTGCTGGGCACTTGGGCTCTGCTGCTGGCACTGCAGGACCTGGCTCTGGATCAAAGCATCCTGGGCTCATCTGGGCAAAGCACTTGAATCAAGGAGCTCTCAGGCACAGCCTGACCTTGTAGTCAGACCTTATCTTATATCATCCAAAGATATGGACCTTATCTGGGGATGCTGTGCTGACTGATCTGCAAGTTGCAACAGTTAAGATAATTAAATAGTTTCTTGTCAGTAAATTACAGACACCTTTATTCTGTTGCTGTCAATGATGAGAAAGATGATGGTTACTGTTAATGAAGCCAAGGTTGATAACAAGGTACCCTATAAGGAATGTTGCACTTTGGGGACAGATTTTCAGGGAATGTTCAAAAAAGAAAGGTTTTCTTTATGTTGGACAGAATTTCCAGAGCCATTTCAGTACACATGCATCCATATACACGTACATTCATGCACCTGCATTAAAACAGATGTATATAATGTACATAGTTATATACTTGCAGTTATTTATAAAAGGCTTTTTCCACTAGACTCATTCAGTGAGAAAGATATCTCAGGTAATGCTCCTTGCTTTAACTTCCACAACAGTAAGATGAAAAAATAATTTCCTTTAAAATTTTAGTATGTTTTGGAAGCTTGTTTAATTTGCCTTTTGTGGTCAACCCAAGCTGCTGGAGATGGGATTCTGACAGCACAGGATGCTAAAGGTCACTGTCCTCATCAACGACAATCCCAGCCCACTACCCTGGGGAACAATGTAAAAGCATTGTACTGCGTAAGCATAAACCCAGTATAAGCAGATTTAATGGGATCTTCCCCTGGCCTGAATACACACTCCTTCATCATGTGCTGTAAACACAAATGCAATTTATTTGTTTTACCTAGCTTTTGTCAAGGGGTTAGCAATGAAACTGTCACAACTTCATTTAGAAATCTTGGATGAAGAAACTATCTTCTCCCAGCAAATACACAAAGAGAAGCCTATGCCCTTCTAGATTTTCATGTGATGGCCCTGCCCTGCAGCTGACCTCCTACACTCAGTTGTCATCAGAAAACAGTCGGGAAGCAACACTGATGTGTACATGGACATGTTTGGGAAATAATTCTGAATGTTAATCATAAGACATAACTATTTCTAGGTGAATAAATACAGGTTTAGGCACCCAGGATTAAAAACTGGCCTTGGGACTGCATGGTACTGCAGTTAGAAACAAGAAACTGGTGTCATTAAAAAGAAATATAAAAGAAGGATGTTCACAAATAAAGTAACACCTTCCAATTGTCAAGACAGTGTGTTGGCTCCTAGCCGGTGTCACTCACTTTGAAGTAATTTCAAGACAATGGTTCAATCATTAAAAAGTATTGCTCAACACCAAAGCAGTAAAGGTGACGTGAAGAGTCAGAATCTCCTTTGGGCTGGGGCTGAGGACTGGGAACAACCTGCCTCCCCTCCACAGAGTGCTGCCAGCTGCAGTCCCCTTGGTCAAGGCAGAGTATTTTGAGATGTGTTGCCCCAACTAGTCAGGCTAGAAACCTGCAGCCTAAACAGACCTGCTTTTTTGATGTAATATGAACCAAAGTGATTTTCAAAGGAATCTGTGCAGAACCAGTTTTGACTGAATGTTGCACTGCATGTGACTTTCTGCTTCGTATTTTTGGGTAGAAATTATTCATACTAGGGCAATATCCAACAGACTGATTTATTTGTAAAATTTCATACAAGCGATTAAGTATTAGATAAACACAATTATCTTTCAACTAGTTTATAAATAGATATCTCAGTTACTGCACTGCATTCCAGGCCCCAGGAACATGGATCTTGTTAGACAACCTTAACCAGCCAATATGGACTACCCCACTAGGAAAGAGGTTTGCCATGGGCCTAATCGTGATTTCACTTCAGCTGAAGGACTTTTTGACAACTTATTCTTGAGGAACAAACGTCAAAAAATGGTTTAATATGTACTTGAAAGAGAAAAAGAACATGAGAGAGGGAAAGAGGGAGAGAGGGAGGGAGGGAAGAAGGGAGGGATGGAGGGAGGGGGAAAGGAAGAAAGGAAGGAAGGAAGGAAACAGGATTGTTAAATATTCACTAAGAAATGTATGAGCAACAAATTTAACCACATAAACATCACTGGAACAGATTTTGGGAAATAGACCCCTACCTAACAGCAGTCACATTGGGGTCTCCCTTTTCAGATCCTACCACAAATAGCAAATAGCAATACTTTGCCTGACTTAGCAGAAATAGAGAGTAGTCCTCATAGAGGGCAGCATGGACTTTTCCACTTCAGAGAGCTTCAGAAGCTTCTCTCTCTGTAGGTGGGTTCAACAATGTATGAACCATTTCTGTTCCTATTTTTTACACCCAAGGGTTACATCCTGGCCTGAAGCTCCAGGTTTTTTTGTTTTGTTTTTGTTTGTTTGTTTGGAGTTTTTTGGAGTTTTTTTTGGGGGGGGGGAAGAGTTGCAGAAACAAAGATAAGAACAGGCCTAACTCTGTGCCAAAATGATCAGCAGCAACAAACTGGGGCATGGTTACAGCCATATTTATTGGCATTCCAGTACCATGACTCACATGGAATTAGCTCTTGAAGCAGAAAAATGTGAGCTGAAGAGGTTTACACTTGAGGGATAAACAAAGGAGATGGATTGAGGATCCAACCTACAAGAGATCAAATTTAGGAGGATTGGTGCAGTACAATTTTGTTAGTTACTGCACTTTTTCTTATTTCTTGTGCATGCTAGGTGAGTGTACTTCTTTTTTTAACTTGCCACTAAGTCAGAGTGTGAATATTCAGTGACTAAAGTGAGGGAAAGGATTAGGCCATGAATTACGGTTTATCCTAGAGGATTTTATCAGGGTTTTTGTCAGAGCTCACCACCATATTCACAAAATCCTCTAACAACCAGGCTTATATGAACTCTGCACGTGGGACTGCTCACCTTACCGGGGCAGTTGATTAAAGTTTCTGGCTCACCTTTTTTATTGCTGGGGTTCATTTCAAGTCTGGGGAGCAGATACTGCCTTTTGAAGGTTCTACAATAACTTTCCCTATTCTTTGAGTCTGCACTCCCAAGGTTGTATCCTCCATCTCCATTCACCGCCCACCAACCGAAAGCTAATGACAAGTTTATATAAATGTAGGCACTGTTTTACATGTAGCCAGTTTAATTTCTTCAGGATTCAGCTCATTTCAGTTATACAGTGCTAAAAGTTTATGGGTCAGTGTGCTGCTAATGGGGCAGAGCTCCAGTTAGCTGCTGGTTGAAGTGCAGAACAAACCAATGTCTTGTGAAAGGCACAGCTGAATGCCAGTGACACCCAAAACATGCTGGAGATAGAGCAGATGTCAGTAGCAGGAGGCACAGTAGGGCCAGAAATCTGGATCAGGCCTTGGAACAGATGGCTCCAGGGGCCACAATCTGAGGGTCTGTCTGGGTAAGATGGATAAAAAAACAATTCAGAGAAGAGCCAGAGCTGGGACTGCAGCAGGGTGAGCGATGGCCTCTCTGTTTTGTTGTTACAGGATGAAGTGCTGAATAAATACAGTTGCTGCGGAGTGCAATGCATGAAATGGGATCATTTTCCTTCAATTAATGGTGGGAGGCCTTTAACTTCTTGGAGGTCCCTTTCTCTCCTCCTCCCACATCATGTCAATGCGTGATCCAGACTGGATTCCAAGTGGGAGGAAGAAAGGAAACTCACAATTATTGACTTGCTCTGCCAAAGTTTGAATAGATTCCTTCTAAAACAAATGAAAGCTTGTTTAACTGGCCTGGAAAACATGAATGTGTACGACATTATGTACTGCCCTCTTTGTAACTCTATCACACTGGGAGATCATTACAGCAAAAGACAGAACAACATTATCCCAAGCAGCCTGAATTATAAATCCCAAAGGCTGTACTACACTAAAAAATCCCTGGGTGATGGCAAGAGTTGGTCTCTTTCCCTTACCTACGCAGGGGACATTGACTTCTTAGCTCAGCGTTTCATTAACTTTTGTGTGTCTGCTTTCTTCCTCTGTCCAACTCCCAGCGGGTGTCTGAGGCTTCAAAATATTTAGTGCAGGAGAAACTTGAGACGGTTGATCAGAATCTGGAGTAGAACAAAACTGCTGTCACCTTGCTTGTAATTTGCCAGTCCTTTCCAGTCCCAGTCTGATTAGTGAATTAGTAGGTGTTGAAAAGTCTCCTCCTCACAAAGAAATGATCTAGCAGTGGAAGATCTACCAGATCTCACAGATTCTGCCTTTGAAGATGTGCACTTCTACCCTAAATGAATTTAAATTCCCTTTTAGAAGCAGTTCTTGATCTGACTGTCCTAAATATCCTGGTGTTCCCCCAAAATTTCTTAATCTTTTGCAAAGGCACTGAACCTTAAGTGCCTATGATACTGTGCCTGTGGGCTAACAGCAGCTTCTGCACAGGGTAATGGACAGAGGCAGAAAGGTAGCTACAATCCATCTTTGCTAATCCTTTTATCTCAGTTCTCAGCCTAGCTTGGCTGTGTTTATCTCTGCACTAAATTGTGAGAACCAAATAATTTACCAACTAGGACTCCAGCTGTAGTCCACAAAATAACTCACAAAAAGTTCATCACAGTGAGGTTACAATGAACTTACATGAGACAAATGGGGCCTTGCCACAGCATCAAGGCATAGAAAGTGCCTTCAAAAGCTAAGAAGAAGTAGGCTTTAGAAGGCCTTACTGCAGACCAGCCATGCTCTCCAGAGCACATAGATAGGCAGTGTTGACCAGCTATGCTGTTGCTACTGACCAGTAGGTATTTCTGGCTTCATAGTGCCCTCAGACACAATCCCTTAAAGGCTACAGTATCATCAAAAGGGTGGAAAATATTGTTGTGAATTTGGAAGAAGGACTGAGAAGATGAGAATGGGCTTTTTTTTTCTTCTTCTGTCTTCAGAAATATATTGGTTGAAAGAGGTAGGAAGAGAACATAATTATGACTAGTGTCTGTTTTAAGATAGATGCAAACTAAGAAGGAGCAACCAAACTCTAATAGTAACAGTGAAAATGTTTAAAATTGAATGTTTAATCTGAATGTTTCTCTTTTATCAGATACATGGAGACACTTTGGTCGCCACAAGCAGTGGAAGCAACTACCTGAAGAGAGCTGCCCCTTCCAGAAGATATATCCCAGGATCTTCCAGTGTCATCAGCTGTTTTGGAGGCAGACTGCAACTACCTGAAGTGCTCTCATGAGTAGGTTTTTAGACGTTCATTATGTTTCTCATTTCATCCCGGGACCAGGACCAAAAAAGCAGAAATACCACAAGAGAATGCTGGGTTTGCATGGTTTCTGAACACTGCCAGAAGTCAGAGAGCTGAAAATTTTTATGCGAGAGAATATTTCACTGGTTCCTCATCTACTGAAATATAGGGCATATGTAAATTTGAAATAGACATTAGTTTTCAGGCACTTGACTGAGCCCAGACTCTGAAAACTGTGAAAACTACCCAAACCTGCTTCTGACTATTCATTTCCTTTTGAGGGGGAAGCATGTAGAAAATAGAAGCATGGCCTTCACAAATGGATGCAATGGATACTTTCAAGACTCACATCCCCTTCCCTTTGAAGAACACTTAAAATAATTTCCCAGTGCTTTGGTTCATGTGGGTAGGTTAGAAACCAAGACAGTTTAAAACATTCCTTCCTGTTCTGTTTCTAATAACTTGTACTTTGGAAAAACAAATAATTCAGTGTAGTGATTAGGTAATCTATGGAATCAGTGTTTCATTGCATCTTTTTTGAACCACTATTGTGGGGAAACAAACCTTCATGGACCAAGCCATCAGCCAGCTACCTGGCTTTAGGAAGAAACTTGTCTTGGGCAACCTAACCTTAGACAATCTACTTATAAAGTTACTTGCATATTTTTCTGAAGTATCTGGTATTAACCACTGTCAAAGAAGAAACTAAATATGATGAATCATTGATCTAATGTATTTCCCATGCTAGCTTGGTTTTGTGACATTTTCAATATTGAAAAAACTCTCAAAAGCTCTACAAAGCTCCTTTCCTTTACTCAATTGTATTTTCCAAAAGAGAGACAGACAAGGTCAAAACAGGTGCTGCCCAAGCTGAGTGCTGACCCTGATCATTGTGGCAGCAAGATTCTCTTTTTCCTCCCACCTCTGGTTCTCAAGCTATTATTTTCCTCAGGAATTGCTAGCTACAAAAGCAGAATGAGGACAAGGATCTGATCTTCTGAGAACACATCTAGAAACTAAAATCTCCAGCTTTCTATTCTCTGACTTTATTTGCCATGTCACCTTGCAAAACCACTTAGGGAGAGATTCTCAACTCAGTTAGACTGGAAGAGTGTGGGGGTGGCATTTCCATTCAAGCTTTACAGACCACTTTACAACCTCTCTGTGAATGTGCCTTCATATTTGAAAAAGAATTTATCTGACAGTAATTTAATGGGGATTGAGTAACAAGGCCTGGTTATTTACAGAACAAGCACGTTTAGGAGGTAAAACGGAGAAATGAAACCTGTTGTCCAGGGTCACGAACCAGTGCAGTGGCAGAGAGGTGGAAATAAGCCAGGACTCAAGAATTCAAGGTTAGTCGATAGCTCTATTTCCAGATTTCCAGAAAGTGTCTGGGAGTTAATGAACTTGCTGGCTGTTTGTGACCCCCCTCATGTTAGCTATCTGTCTCAACACATTCTGCTGTGCTAAAACAGCTTGACAGCTCCAGTCTTGAAACTGGAAACCAAGAGAAACCAGTGATTCTGGGCATTAGATAAATCTTAAAATACATACCCGTCATTGCACAGAAAAGAATCTGCCACTCGCTGCTCAGGCAGTTCTGCCACATACGTGGATGCAAATGACTGATGCTTGTGTACAAAGGTAAACAGCACCTGATATATCACAGTCTACAAGGTGTGGGCTTGAGATAACTGCCTAACAGAGCAATAGATGCACCACTCCTGACAAAATATATGCCCATCTATGGACAAAAGAATTTATTTGCCTAAAAACTGATGCCAGATTGTCTAACTGCCTTGGAGGCAAAGCTCGTAAAATCAGCAGAAATTCGAGTCGTATCTGGATGTGTCGTGAAAATACAAAGGAAACACAAGACCCCTAATTGGAGTTAAAAGCTCTCTGCAGAATCTGGCTGGACACAAACTGGACTTGCCAAGGCACTCAGCCTGGAGGGTGAAGCCCTGGACAGAGAGAAGAGCTCTGACTGCAGGTGGGTCAAGTGAGATGTGTTGTTAGTGAGTTCTTAGCAGATGGCTTTCATCTAGGTGTACCAGGAGGGATGCAAGGAGCTGTCCCTAGGACATTTCTCAGCTCTGTTCCCAACTGACTAAGTAAAAATTTGGGCTAGAACCCCTAGGCTTTCCTACAGGGAATCTGCTGTACTGTTTCAGGAATGAAAAATACAAACTGCTATTCCAAGTTTGGCAAAAGTGAGAAACTCCACTGTCAGGGCCGAATAAGCTTCTGCCTTGCTTATAGTCCAGAGGCTTGCTTTTTGTTATGGTTCAACTCCAGCCAAAGCACACCTTTAGCTTTAGCCAAAGCACACATTAGTTACTGTAACCACAAATAAAACAATGCCCTAAGCAGAAATTAGGTCCCCACTGAATGGTTTGCTGCCCAAATTCATGTAAAGATAGAGTTCTTGGCCTTAGTAACTTGCAAGTTGAAAGAACGAACGATGGTCAAGTTTGTGGGATATAATAGCAGAGACAAATTGAGGGAGGGGTGGTGATAGATGCATGGATCCATTTCTTTCTGACTCATTTTCTGTACTTATATTACATAAATCTGGATTCAGGGTATGTCGTGGGGAAAATATTATTGCAATAGGAGATGAGAGGGACTATTGGAATCAGAGGAAAGGTGGGGACAATTTGAGCCTGTTAGGGCTCTCAGGCCTGTGACTGAGATGTAGGAAGAGGGAAAACAAAGGAGAAAAAGATGAGCAAGAGGAAAAGCTGAGCTCAGTTATCCAGCAATAACAGAGCAGGAAACTGATGGCTTCCCTTTCTTCTAAGAGTTTGTTACTTAAAACAGTGCTGGATACCAGGTTCTTTCTTTGCACAGTTGTTAGAAAAGATCCATTCTGAATCTTCTGGCCTGGGAAAAGAACGAGGCAGGGAACTGCGCACCTTGTCTCCACAGAGCCTGGAACCAGACTAGCCTCCAAGTGCTATAGTAGCTCGCACAGGCTCTTTTGGTGAAAATCCTCGAAGAAAATCAAGCAATCTCATGACCTTTGGGCAGAGAAACCAGGCCTTTCTCTAAACCACAAGCCAAGACAGCCTGAGTGTGCCCAAAGCTTTTCAATAGGGATAAAACACGAGAGAAACAGAGGCTCAAAGTCTTCTAACCCCCAGGTCATTAAGTACCCATCTTGTGACTTGCTGTCAGCTTTCCAGGCCTCAGAGGTCCTGCTGTCTCTAAGCTGTGAGTGCTGTTGGTTCCCTTCTTCCCATGACCAACTGTCTAATGTTTTAAACATATCAGGAATAGCATACAAGGTGCTAACATTGCAACTGTTGTTTATGTGCAGGATCACTGCCTGGGTAAGATGTATCTATCATTCTCCGGGGACCACAATCAATTGCAAACCATCTTCAGAGAAAGTATCCTTTACATCTGATTCTTTTTCTCACCCTCCTCTAATTTCAAGGTATCCTTTCATGCTGCACAGATGGCAAGCATCATTGGTTACTCTTCTCTGTACATCACTTCTGCGTAGTAAAGTTCATTTTTGTGAGTCCATACGCTTTTCTTCACTAAATGGCTATGAGATATTTCTAGTGTCTTCCCAGAACCCGGCTCAGCTGAGTGTTTGATGCTCCAGCTCAATGCTGTAGTGTTGAAACTGTTTAGTAGTGTTCCTTTATAATTGTTTGATTTATTTGGTGGCTGTCATCATGATAGAAGTGCTTTAAAAGATTTAGTGGCAATGCAAACCGCATGAATAGCTTCCTAGTTTAATCAGGGTTTATTGACAAATGGTTTCCAGAGCTTGCTTCTGACCCTTGTCTCATAGCAAATAATGGTGCCTCCTTAAGCTGAAATTTGTCCTACATAAAGGTTTGTCTGTAGCTACAAATCTAAAATAGGCAGATGAAAATTAGAAATGAGCTAATTTGCCAGTAATTCTGTATTTAAACTTTCCTCTCTTTTGAAGTAAATCTACAGGTACTTAACAATACTGGTTTCCAGAGAACACAGGTATTTCCCAACATAATTATCCTTTGGAAACTTTTGCAAAAATTATTTTTTAAAACAAAATGGGAAGATAGACAAGACCAACGGCAGAAAAAAAGAAAGAAAGAAAGAAAGAAAGAAGGAAGAAAAGAAAGAAAGAAAGAAAGAAAGAAAGAAAGAAAGAAAAGAAAGTCAAATGTTACCAGCTTCACAATGAGGAACTAACAGAATGATGCAGGAAGAGCCTTAAGGCTCTTTTTCCAAATTAACTGAACAACTGGAGTCATAGTTGCTTTGTCTTTTTCTTGGGCGTGGGTCATGCAAATCTGAAATGTTTGGGATATAATGGACATCTTGCACGTATGCACTTCAATAGTATAATATATATGTAGTATGGCAGATACTAACCACAACCACGTTTGCTGTGCACCCACCAGAGCAGGAGAGGAGTGTTGCCTTTTTGGAGGGCACCTAGAAAGAGTTTCTGGGCAGCTAGCTACATGTATTTGCCTGCAAATTTGGTTTTAAAATGTAACATCAATACACATTATTACAATTTCTATAATGTATTACATTATTTTCTAAGAGTATTTATCTTGATAATTTGTATAACATATTTGGGTTGTTTTCTGGGTGTAAATCCAGAAATCCCAGAAATGTAGCCAGACTAAGCCACTACTAAACCAGCTTGATTAAGAGGTTGTTGGCTTCCTCTTTGTGCTGGTTGCCCCAGTAGTTACACCTAGTCTAAATGGATGGGAAAGGACTCTTTCCCACTGGTCCACAAATGGGCAGGAGTCCTGTAACACAGCTAATAACTACACTTCCTTCAATAAACAAGTCAAATCGTGCTACATATGAAAAACAACCCCATACCTGGCGGAGGTTCTCTTTTTCCCTGCAGCTGATGCTGCAGTTGGTGGCGTCACTGATTACGAGGATGAAATACAAACATATCAGCTGCAGGAAATGTGTTGGCACTGGGTCAGCCTCAGTGCACGGCCTAAGATTTTGGGGTTGGGGAAGTCACTCAGCCTTCCCTCCCAGAAGCACAGAGTGACCAGCAGGAAGCTGAGACTGTCAGTTCCCAGTTGTTCTTCAGAAATGAACACCCATCCCTGGACACTCCGGAAAGCTTGGTTAACTTTCTCCACACTGCAGGAAGGGGGTGAAGCATTTAGAGAAGGAAGCCAGCAATCACTCAGCACTGACTGCAAGCTTGTGCAGGGCTCAGTTGACTCACGCCCCGCTGGCAACCTGTGCTCGCGGCCAGGCAGGGAGCACAAATTGTCCACTGACCTACTTGCAGAAGGGCTGTGGGACAGCAGGCACTCACCCCAGACCTCAGGACAGTGCCTATTCCTCGCTTCAGTTCATAACTGGCTTGATTTTGGATTGACACTAACTCTGGGGTTTTGCCGTGCAAGAGTAACGAGTGGATAAAGCCGGGTGTGAAGGCCCAGATTCTGCTACGGCGTTTTAAATAGTTGCCATGATCATAGAAATAGGACTGGGCTCAGAGCATATCCTCTGGTTTGAACTTACAGTTAAGGATTCCTTGTGGAGAGAAATCTGTCAGTCTACCTTGATGCTTTTCTATTGAAATCAAAGAGGACTCAGTATTTTAATGCAGTCATGTCTTCTACACTCTGTTAACTCTTCATATTTTCTAGCAAAAATAGGCTCAGTGCCCTAATTTTGACCACATTGTCATTGGTCTTCCCTGGTATGGCTTCAGAAATGTAATTTTTAACCCTATATACACAATCATTACTAATTTTAGATTTTAAATAGTTTTAGATTAGAAATACATTCTCCATCCACCTTTAAACAGAGAGTTAAGAAGTTGTTTGTGCTACCTGCCTGGGCTGGTGTCTGGATGGAATAGGAGTCTTAAGTCCCTTGAAACCACATCTGCTTTTGATATGGTTGCTAAATCTGGTTCTTTTCCTTTTTAAATTTGGCTGCCTCAGTGGAGTAAGTCACTCTTCCACAGACCAGATGACTAGAAAAGCTGGTTACATTTTTCTCACAGCTCTCTTTTGGGATGATCAGATTACAGAAAATATTTTGGAAATAACACAAATAAAAATGTATTTTCACTCATAGGACATGGGATTTTTTAAAGTGGAAATTCTAAGAGACTGCAGAAAAAGTGAAAAATATAACAACTATTAGTAGGGCCCAACTAAAATGGTTAAGAGGATGGAGTGCATGACTTACAAAACAGAGTCTGAGGCAACTGAGGTTGTTGAGCCTGGAGAAGGCCAGAAGTGGGGACCTAATTGCTGTCCTAAGTACCTCTCAGGTAGTTATACAGAAGATGGAGACATACTCACCTTAGAGGTCAGCAGCCAAAGAGGCAACAGAGACAAACTGCAAGAAGGAAATTCCAATTAGGAAAAAAATTCCTTGAGGGCAACCAAACACCAGAACAAGTTGTCCAGAGAGCTTGCAGACACTTCATCCTTGCAGATACTCAGATCTCAACTGGATGAGACCCTGAGCAACCTGATGTACCATTGAAGTTAGTCCTGTTTTAAGCAGGGGGTTAGACCAGATGACTTCCAGAAGCTCTTTCTAACCTAAATTTTGCTTTGATTCTATGAAAAATATGGTGACTAGTTACCAAACCAGGCACAGGGGGACAGGTACATCACAACTTGCACAAGGAAAAAAAGATAAATTAACTTTCATTGTTTCAAGAAGGAGTTCTGCCAATACAGGAATATAGACTCCAAAAATTATACTTATTATAAAGCTATTTTATCTTCACTATTTGTACCTGGATTGCCATATGTGACAGCCTATGTCTGAGGCTCATGAGGTCCAGCGGCTTCCTAATGAAACCAAGATCTTTACTAAATACTTATTACCACATTTCAAAATAATTTCTCAGCTCTGTATCAAACTGGTCAGAGAAGATGCTCATGAAAGATGGTTTTTTTGTTCGTTATTCATTCCAGAATGCATAGATCTCTATTTAATCAATCACAGAAACCACAAGGCTGGAAATTCACTGGGCTGTTTCTGTTCAGACTTCCAGTGATATGTCTGGTGAGCTGATCACTTTGGCTGCATACACCCAGAAACAGGGACTGCCTCCAGGAAAGAAATGTGGAGAATAATAGAGACATTCTTCTTGATTATTCTTTGGTAACACACCCTGCAGCTATGATAAAAGACATATAATTTGAAATGAAATAATATAACTCAAATCTTCATTGACATAGAGAATTAAGTACTATTTGATCATTTCTCTCTCTGGGACGTGCTTCAGAAGTGGGGTTGGACCAAATATGCAGAATAATTCAGGTTTGAATCACAAATTTAAGACCTCAATATATGAAGTACTTTCAAACCTACCCCAAAAATACTTGTCTGTATCCAAGTCTGAGTTAAGCATTTTGTCTAACTCCATACAGGGAAAGACACATATCTGGATGTCAATTCACTTTATTTAGAGATATGCATGTGTTTAAGATTGTGATGCTTACACATGGTCAAACTGATACCACCCAAAGGCTTTTGTTCAAGAATGATGAAAATTAAATATTGAGTTTGGAAATAAGGAAATTATTTCGACTTTTTTATTTCTTTTACAGAAAGGGTGCTATTTAAACAAGAAAGTGATTTGATGATAATTACGAAATGAAACAGGGAGAAAGAACTTCACATAATTATTTTGCAGTTTTTCATTTTATATGCAAAATAGAAAAAAATCACTGATTTCTGTTCTACAGTTCCAATACCTCACATACTGTGGTAGGGTTGAGTCAGTATTTACAGAGTAAGACAAAAAAACCTTATTAAGTAGCAAATGTGGTTGCTAATAAGCTGAAGAATGTGTTCTGTTAATTTGCAGTACTATTAATCTCTTGCCTTATTTAGCATTTCCTCCAAATGCCTGTGGTTACCAACTTTTCATGTATTTTAGGGAAGTAATTACTCTCTTGAAACAAAATATGCTCTAGTTTGGTATTTTTATCCCCTGATTTATGATTCTATTTTAAATTTAAGAGTCATCCAGTCAAGGAAAACAATACTTGAAAGTAGAAACACACAACACAAATAAATGTGTGGAAATGCTTAAAGGAAGCTGTTTCAAAGAGCCAAAGGACTGAAAAATATTTGTGCAAGGTACTCCACAAAGAAAGTAGGTAAAAAGCCACACTAAAAACATTAAAAAATTCAATTCACTTTTTTTCTCTCTCCAAAAGTAATGGTAAATCCATAACAAACAGTTTAGCCAGCTCTAGACTCAACTGGGATCTGATCCAGTCTTTATTTTGGTACTTGAAATCAAAAGGGATTTGATGGGAATGTATGATACTCTCCTGCCTGCACATTTTTAATTGGGTGACTTCTTCCCTTAAAGGATTCCTAATTTTTCACACATGTCTCCAAACATCCCCTGCCAATATTAAATTTTGTTCAGATGGATTTTCTGTTAGAGGAAAATTTGGCAGTTACAACTCTCTGGCCAAATTCCAGTAAATTCAGATGGGAGGAGCCAGCGAATGGAAATGTTTTTTGTAGATAGCATATTACTTCTTTGTGCACCCAGATTTACACATTCTTAGAATAAACAAAGCTGTGAACTTTATTTTGGTTCCTTTTTGACTTTTTAAAAAAGCTGCAGTAGCCCAGAACCTTCCTACTAATCTTTGCAGTTCTCCTTCTGGTCTTTGGTCTAACAGAAGTTACACAGCTGAATTTACCATTGCCTACATATCTCTTTCCCTTTGTCCATCTCATGGTATACACTTTTAGAAATGAAAAGTAATTGGGTCACTTGGCTTGAATTATCAATAATGGCTTGAATTATCAATACTCTTGTTAGGTAGGATCAGTTGTATTAAGTAGGTGAAAGCCTTATGATACTATATCCTCTTTAGGCATTCTCTCTTCTAATCTTCTGAAAAGGGATTTGAAAGAGAGAGAAAACATTTGTTAAATTTACTTGAAAAATAAGAGTCTCAGACTCTGTTCAGGAAGGGAACTGTGATTTCCAAGTTTGCAGATGAATATTTAAGTATGCCAATAATGAGCAGTTGAAATAGCACAGCTGAGCAAAGCAAGGCAGCTTTAAAAGGCCCCAGATGGTTACATTCAGATTCCATGATTTTACAGCTGATTATTTTTGCCACAGATTTAAACAAAATCTATCTCCTTATTCTAGTTTGATGAGAAAAAGTGACCAGAAGAATGGCTTGTACCATACCACTGATGTATCCTTCATACAACCGTTTCAGAGGGCAGACACAGATTTATTTTTGGAAAGCTCCTGAATATAAGGAGAAATACTTCTGTTACAAGAAAAATTGCATTAATGCTTGAGTTACTGAGGACATGCTCATCACAAAATCTGCATAAGCTAGTTCTTCTCACAGCTTTTTTGTTCTTACATTTTTTTTTTTCTCTCCTGCAAGTTTGGGTTTATTGGTGTAATTAGGGAGACTAAACACCATTTCCTAACCTAAAGGCTCCAAGACATGGTAGAACTGGAACTTCTGTTGCACAGGAAATTCTGACATTTTGAAACATATCCAGGTTTGGAGGGGGAAAAATCAAAAAATTCATGAAGTCCTATAAAAGAAAATATTCAAAAACCCTCACATAAATAGAAATATGTAATTTTGTTAATATTAAAAAAATCCATTAAGTTTTTTGCTTCTTTGCTTTTTTTTTTTAAAGAATAAGGGTTCTCCTGAAGGAGGAATAAAGAAGAAAAATACTATTCTAAAATCTTTGCAATAAGCCTTAACTAAACTTCCTTTTACTAACCATGAATATTTCTGACATGAAATACACACTTTGACACATTCCCGCTGCTGAATCAGCATTTTCAAAATGCAAAACACTAATTTTTAAAATGTTTGCCCAGTACTAGGAATAGACTGGGAGGCTCATTCAGAGTATTCCTTGGTTATTATTTTCTACTAAATTCTACTAAAAAGTACCATGAATGTTATAGAAGTGTCTTCCACATCTTGCACTTGGCATATGTGACAAGGTAGCAGTGCATTCACCTGCTGGTCATCTGTCTCAATGTGACTGGAAAGAAGTTTACCCTGGAATCACCTCCTGGGCTCCAACCAGAGCAGCTTCGCCTCAGATGGTGTTGGCAGCAGGCTGCTCCTTTGCCACTTTGTGCCTTTTTTTTTTTGTGCCTCCTTGGCAGCATTAAAAAGCCTTACAGCCGTGGAAAAGAGAACTTCAAGTCTCCACCAACTTTCACATACGTTCATTTTCACTCAGGTTCCAATGTTTGCAAAGGAGCAGGAGATAGGACAGCAGCGAATGTCTGAAGAACAAACTTCCTGACTAACTTTTCCCATCAATGAGATGTTTATCTACATACTTTCTCCTGCCTTTCCACATTTTTTGGCATTATTTCCACTGGGAAAAATAACTTGGTAACCCCGCAGAAGTACCCTCATTATGGTAGTGCAGCCTCTCCTAAGTTATCTGAATTTTCTCCCCTTATGCTTCTGTATTCAATTTGATTTGTATATAATCTGCACATACACAGCATCATGAACCCCAACCATTCATAGATGCCAGCAGTGTCAAGAAATATTATTTTTCAGAGTTTCCTCACTGCTTCTAGCATAAAATATAACATTTTATGGGTCTTTCATGGATCACTTGTGTAGTGATGAAATATAGTTACAGTCACATCAGATTGGGGAGGGTTATTTGCTTTAGTGAGAATGATTAGGAAGAATATTAAGAATTGGACCTGGTTGTAAAGATAACTGACATAGAAAACCAGAGAAAAACAGGAAGAAGATCCAACCCTAACGCAGGAGGATGTAGTTTCCAAAAAAGTGAGCCAAGTCTGCCCAAGCCAGGCCAAATCTGTGAACCTACAAACAATCCCACCCAAATGTGTTCATTATATAGTCCTGTGCAGCACATTTAATATTCCTTGACCTGTGACGTTTTTGTTGCAGGTGCTGGCTTTTTTTATTGGCTTTGGACTGGCTTCAAGATCATGGATTTACAGATTATTTGAACACACTAAGACATTATAAATGGTTAAAATGTAAACATTTTGCAATAAATGAATTATAGCTTTAGAACCTGATTTTCCACTGCCTCGTACCTTACGTAGCTGTTAGTTCACAGTAGGAGAAAGGAGTGCAGTTTGGCAGTTTACTGCTTATGACTTTCTCATGACATTAAGCCCACTGAGCTTTTAAAAACCTCCTGTGTGGCTGTTTCTGCTCTGGCTCTTCCCCACTGACACAGCAACCTGATGGGGTTCAGAGTTAATGCAACTGGTCTCCAGGGATTTTCCCAATCGTAGGTGCTTCCTTGCTCATCTCCAACTTCAGTACTCAGACTTTGGAGTATATCAATGAAGAGAGATTTTTTGCCAGATCCTGCCATACTCCAGCCTTTTTTTTTTTTTTTTTTTTTAACTTTTCCCCACCCCCCAGCTATTACAACACTTGGTAGGAGCTCAAATAGCTGAAGAAAATGAGAAGCAAACCCAGAACTTAAAGTACCAACATCCTTTGCTACAAACATCTGTCAATCACAGCTTGTGAGCTCACTCCTCAGCATGAATCTGGCAAATCACTTCAGCATATGTTTAACTTAAAATCTTCAAATGTAACTACTTTATTCTAAGTATTTGCTACTGTATTCTTTGAGAGTTCTCAAATACTTCACTGATATGTTCAGCTGGGGGCTAAATAAGCAAATAAATAAAACACAAGGCAGAAGATAACTTGTCCTTGATTTGAGGTACTTTTACTGTTCGTTTGGAGAATGCATTTTATTCCTAAATAATTTCTGATCTTCACAAAATGATCATTGTTATGGAATTTACTCCTTGACACAGTGTCAGAGCTGGGATTAATATGTTCTTACGTTTTGCTTTTGCTTACTACCAGACACAAATCTTTGGCAACAGTACCTCCGGGGCTGGGGCAAAAGTGTGTGAAATTGTCAGCAGTGCAGATGAACTTACAAACCTGTCTTTTAAAATGTTTTTTGCACCTTCTGCCTTACTGCCTACAATATAGTGGCAATATTCTGGATTGCTTTGGAAATGTGTGCAGTGGTTCTCACACGAAGTGTATATATTCAGAAACTGAGTTTTCAGTTGAAAGACACACTAACCTCCGTTTCTGTGGTTGGGAGTAGTAGCTGATGGTTCATGTTGATTTCTGTCTAATCTTGATATCTGAGTCATGTTGCAGACAAACAATGATTATAGAAGAACAGTAGCAAAATCAGTGTATACTGAAAACAGTGCTTACGTTACACAACACAGTGACACAGTGATGCTTTTTTATTTGTAAGATCACAATACAAAAATGAAACAAAAAACTGCTACCTCACTGGAGTACTCACTACATCACTTGGTCATAAACAAGAATTTGCTTCATAGAATCTGTCTTTATAAAATTCCTGCCTTGAAAGTTTTGTTTAGACCTAAAAGAGGCTGGGTGGGCTTTCATTAAGAGACAAAACACCTCTGTTTAGTTTTTTTGTTCCTTCATGAATTCAGTTTGTTGGAAAAGCTCTGAGTTGTACAGAGTGTCACTTGTTTAAATTAGGGCTTTCCCATTCAAATAACCTTATTCTAATACTCTGAAAAGTTGCTTTAGGCAAGCCAAAAATGAGATCTTTATTTCACAGATGAGATGTGAGCACACTGGCCTGGAGGAAGATGTGTTCCACGTAGCTTTTCTGACTACAAACACGGCAAGTGAGATGGCAAATATTTTCATTCTTGTAGACAGAAGTCACTCTAACCTCTGGTTTCCCCTCCTACAGTCTTTTGTCCTTTGATGTGGATTGCCTATAAGAAGCGTCTCCATTGTTTTCTGGGGTTTTGTTGTGTGTGTTTTGTGTTTTTTTTTTTCCTAGCCCCTCTCATATCTATTGCTAACACATGACTTTAAGATGGACAATAAATAATGAGTAAGCTATTAAACTGTAGGATCCTAGCGAAAGATTGCAACAAACTCAGGCTTTTCCTGGGACTGCTAACATTAATCACACTGTATGTTTGTATGGCACTGCTATAAGACTTGGGAAGGAATACTTTAAAAAGGTTACTCTTTTCACCTGTCTTTAAGTATTAGCAATTGTGGGTCCTCATAAGAAGACTGTTTTTAAGCACAAGAGTTCTCCGAACAACTTACTGTTGCTAGTGGATCACTCAGGGCCATCCACTTCCACCTCCTAGCTTCAACCACAAAGACTCTAGCTCCAGCTAACAAGACCAAGACACAGCTTCATGCAAACAGTATTGCTGGATGTTTGAGTAGTGGCCAGAGCTATGCCATGAAGGCAATGGGTCATGGACTTCTGATTCAATGAGCACATACTGGGAAAAGAAAAAAAAAGGAAAATTTAAAAACTTTCAGAGTCGTGAATTTTCCAAGGTGTTTTGTTTAATGCTTAAATTTATTTAAGAGTTTTGCAGCTCTTTTAAAATTAAACCACATATAAAATTGACCTGACATTTTCAAATCCAAAATCAAAGCATTTTGCTTAAAAATAAAATTTACCTAAACATTTGGTGCTTCTGATTTCTCCCCCTTCTATTTTTCCAGTTGAAACAATTAAGAAAATTAAATTCATTTTCCCAAATACTGTTGTCCCCTTGAATGCAACTTTTTTAATTCCTTGACTATGTAAAATAAAATCCTTGTTACTCCTAAGTAATGCAAAACAATCCTTTCTCTAAACCCGGAAAGTTCTGCAGCAGAACTGCTGCAGACTGCTCTCATACTATCCCTTACAAGCAATCAAAGGTTGAACACACTGAAGCTCTCTGAAATCACTGGGGTGCACTGGCACTCCAGTACTGCCACAGGAAGGCAGTACTTTTGAAATAGCAGCATTAAGTTCCTTTTAAACACTGCAGACTGTGCATATTTAATGCCAATATCTCTCTAAAATCTTACAAACTGCAAAATGGGATTGCTAATGGTGATGTTTCTTGTCATTATGGAATTACTGCTTTTGTCCCTCTTGCATATTAACTGTCTCACATTTTAATATCTGCCATAAGACTGCTAGATGGTACTGGAAGTCAAAGCTGAGGAATGACTTTCAAAATCTCACATATTATTCTAGAAGCACTAGAATTTTGTATTTTAATGACTGTGAGCTCCATGTGAGGACTGTTGCACCAAATAACATGAAGAAAACTCTGTGAGAGACAGGCCCACTGGCTTTGCTGGAATCCATACATCAGTGCCAGCTACTTTCTGAAGGACATGTACGGAGGCTTTCAACTTTTTCTTGATGTTCTTCAGATGCTGTCAGTAGTTGAAAGTTTCATTCAGGGTGCCCTATGCTCCAACACTCCACTGGGCTCAGTGGTTTGGGTGCAAACTCAGCTGACCTACCATAATAGTCTTGCTGAATTTTATGTGCTGGTTTCAAAAAAAATTAGATTTTCCAAGTAACAGTGTCTCATCATTGAGAGACTTGCAAACAAGTAAAGAAAAAGTCAATTCATTTCTACCCAAGAAATACCCAGTAGAATTCTATGAGCATGTGAAGAACAGAAAATCTCCATAAGCCCAGCGTGTCCAAGTATCAGATGTACAGTGCATAAATTATATAGTTAATCTGACTTTGCACAGTAAGTGGGTTTAGTATGGGTTGTGCAGTTCATCTGGGCAACATATGCTCAGAAGGTTCAACACTGTGGAAGTACTGCATACTTTGTGGAGCTGATCTGCAACGCAGAGTGAATGTGTCTAGGATTTCCAGATATCCAGCATCCCAGGCAGAGTTGCTATTCTGGTAAGGCTGTTCCAGACAATTGTTGATCATTCTCCAATTCCACCCCAACAAAATCGCCAGGAATAAAAAAAGGACATGTTTCGTGAAAGCCAGATGTATGGTAGGTAACAAAAAAGGAATCCCAATCCTATAGATCAAACTTTTATTGTTGACCTTACACCAGTGCCTCAGACTTCTAAGTCACCTCCTCAAGACCCATGAGGAGTAATACAATAACCAAAAGCATTAAATAGATGTCAAACAAGGAAGTTAAATAAAAAGTCAAATTAAAAACCAACCAACCAAACCCCTTAAATAATGTAGAACTCTGGTTCTACATTTGGTTCCTAATCAGAAATAGATGATACCACTGTCAGATCAGGGAGATGTGTGTGACTTCCATGTTAACCAGGAGATGTGTATATTCACTAGATATCTGAGAACTGATTTTTTTCAGCATACAGCTGTGACCCTTCCTTTTTCAATGTTCTTTCTCCTTCAGAACTGCAGCTACTCCAGTTGCGAGTGGGAAATTCCTGAGTAGTTTGGTGAGCATGGCAAAGCAGGTCACTTGAAGGCAACATGTTCTGGACCAGTAACCCCATTCATTCACGCAGGATTCCTTTTCCTTCAGACACTGTCTAATGTTACTGGCCTTGGTATTGATTGCCAGGGCACTTGACATTTGGTTGCTGTTGTTTGATGAAAGCAGCTAATTGGGATGCTTCCTCTGAGGAAAACCGTTTACATATATGGAGTCCTTTGTACCTGTGCATATGTAGTTGATGCATTCTGAAACCTACATAACTCACAACATGCTTTTTACATGTACCATAAATGTAACTAACTGTTCTTGCTTTGCTAAACATTTAATCATAACTTGCAATTCAATTCCATCACCTGAAACAAAATACTTGAGACAACTGTAAACTAAATGTCAGTCCTCTTTCTTGTCAGAGAAGATGCCTTTTCCATTCAGCAGAATTAATCAACTTACCTTACTTGAAAAATACTTTTTTTCTGGAAAACCCCCAGAGGGTTGATTTTCTAAGCAGACTTACAGAACTTCAACAGAAAATAATATGAAGTGATTCAAATGGAAAGGACTGAAAAGTGGACTATAAATCCTGAAATGAGACCCCAGATGTTTTACGTACAAAGATTTTTAACCCTGATATTCATACATGTTATACCATTGCCACAAACAAGCAGAATAGATCTGCAGTAAAGCACAGAAACTGTATTTCTATATGATGCATGAAGTTGAAAACAAATCCTATGCTACAGCACGGTTTCTTCAAACATCTTTTTCCAAAGCCAACAGCTATATGGTAATATAATTTTGGTGATCAGCATGCTTGTTTAAGTGCCATGTGGGCCACAAACTACGTGCTCCACCTAAAGGAACTGTTGTCCCAACTTATCCCATCTTCCTTCGCACTCCCCATTTTCATTTTTTTTCCAGAGCAATAATTGCAATAGCACTGAAATGAGGCAGAACTTACTCAAAAATTCTCCATAGCTCCTTTATATACATAGCTATATACATAGGAGTATGTACTGAAACTATCTCCTGACAAGCAGGAGGTCTCATGGGGATTATGTTGCCACCCCCACTCCCCAGCTGCCCTTTCTCTTCCCTTTATTTTTTGTTGCTTATGAGACAGATAGTTATTATCAGTTTATTATTACTGCTTTTCCACCAGACTTTCTCAAATGTCAAGTGAATCTGATCTAGAGTTCTGGCCCATAATTACACTGGACCAGCTCCAGACACTCGTAAATACATCGGTGGTGGCTGCTATGGCTGCCAGAGCTCTGTCATTCTGCTCTTCTGAGGGTGGAGAGGGGCTTTGGCTCTTTTCTAAAATTCTACACTTGCCCCAGAGTTTTTCACACCTTATTTTAAAAGACCCCAGGCTTTCTCACTCTAGTTTGGCATAGTCTTAGACAGGAAGACAAAGCTACTAGCCTGCCACATTGTTGAATACGTTCATTTAGAAAAGCAGTTGAAATGCAGATTGTTACTTTTTTTCCCCCTGCTTTCTCCATATGTGTGAACCTTGCAGGAACAGACATATTTCTGACTCTGCTCTGGCCTCTGTTGATATTAGTAGTTTACACTGGGCTCTACAGTGAGGCACATCTTTGTCACAGTGTATCAACTGTGCCGAGATACAGAGGTCAGTTCCAAAGCTTGGCAAGAAAGTCCCTTAAGTGTAGAGATGTCTGGATTCAAAATCATGGGTTCAAAAGGAGCAGGCAGAGCATTCATTCACAAGCCTGGCATACTGAATTCTGAGAAGTTTACTAGTGATTTTAAATGTTACTTTCAAGACTGTTTCTTATCATATCAATGCATATACAGTGCAGCATCTAGTTACAGAACAAAATCTCCAACCAGAGCAGGCTTGAACTGAAAATTCTACAGGTGTTTATTCTGATATCTTCAGCACCTTTTTCCTGAAAACCTTCAAAAAAAATTCTCAAGCACATCATGAGAGCTGATTCAGGATATGTAACTATTCAGAAAATGGTTCCTTTTCTTGAACCTCATCTGCAATTAGAACTAGTCCCCATATCAGCTATTAAATGATGCAGAAGGCAGCGTGGATCACAATTTGCACAACTTGATCTACAGTGGGTTTTTACCAGAAGCTAAAATAATTCCTGAAATCAGAGCTAATCCTGACTGCAGAGAAGGCCTCAGACTGCCAACTACTTCCAAATGTTTTTAAGATGTGAATACTTGTATGCTGCCAGTGAGACTGAGATGACTGATTCTTTTCACGTGGGTCACTCCAAGGCCAGCAAATGGTAAAGGTATTTCACCAGTGCTACCCTAATTCATAGTCACACAGGTCACATAAAGGTGAAAAATTGCTGTACTTCTTTATAATAAGCTGAGTCATTGTGTCTTCTGCAGAGCACTTTTCAAAACAAAGCAAAATACTTCATGGAGTGAAAAACACTGAATTATTTGCAAAAAAATGTCATTTCTTTTCTATATCTCTCCCCAGGGAGCCCATTGTTTAAATAAGAATTTTCTTGTGCCCCAAAGTACAGATGCTTTTGACTCTCACCATAAATCAAACATGCGTGTGTCTAACACATTAAAACTCAGTAGAAAATAGCTGACATGGATTAAGATGGTTGGTCTGACCTGAATTATACTTCTTTAATAATCTTAACTTTTCCTAGTTCTTCTGGGAACAAAAGATTCAAACGGTGCTGTGCCTCCCTCTCCTACCTTGGAATTCAAATCAATCTTTTGCTCCTTTTGAAATGTAAATTTGAAATAATCATGTATCTGGATCATGGATTAAGTTTGCAGGAGAGAAGTCTCTGGCAGAAGATGGCAGAGACCGTGCCTAAAGCTAAATCCAGACACACAAATCAGTTCTGAGCTAGGATGAACACACAGTTCTTGTTAAATGGGCTGCAGGTTTTCAGTTGCAAAAGTTCCATCAAAAAACCATTCTGACATTTGAAAACAAACAAGGACAGCATCATGTCATTCAACAAAAACAAGTTTAACATTTCAATTACTTCTTTTTCCTCTCAGACAATTCTCTCAGACTTATATTAAAGGGCATTTTTCTGCAGAATCAGAATTCCGCCTCTAAACCTTGACAATTCTAGCAGGATGGTGCTGCCTCTTTTTTTTGTTTTTTCATAGGGAAAGGAAAACCTTTGATAGTTTCAAATAGGGGTGTTGAACAACAGGACAAATTGTCTTGAAAGGTAGCAGGATAAACCATATTTTTAAGGTCACCTTTTTTATCTATGGCTTTTAACCTTGCTATGATTTATGTTTGACCTCCTTTCCACGGTAGCTTTCTTCCTTTTCTCCCTCAGACTGGAAGGACACATCTAGACTTTCTGTTTGATGTGGGTTTCATGTATCTGCACAAAGCAATTCATAGCCACTAGGCAAAAGGCATGTGCCCACACCACATCATTATCCTGCAATTAAGAAAATTCTCTCTGCCACAAAGCTATAAAGCCCAGTGATGTTTTATGCTAAGCCCTCAATATTCATTCTGAACTCATCTAGAGCATGAAGCTGCTGTAGTGCTGCAGACAAAGATATTTTGTAGTGTGTTTTGTGAAACACCTGTTGGATGTTAATACGAAATTTTTTAGGTTTGCCTCATCTCGGTGTGTTTCCACACCTTGAGATTTTCTCCCATTTTTCTGCACAGACTTCAAACAGATATAGAGAAGATAGCTCTCCTCTGCAGCCAAATGGATCAGAAGCATGTATTCTGTTCAGTTCCGTGTCTTCTCTACCTAAGCTCTCAGCTTTAACATATTCTTCAAATTATAACTCCTTTGATTATTCTCTATGTGGTATAATGCTGTTGTTCATATTTCAGGTTGCTTAGTAAGATTTGATCAAGCAGGGCTTGAATTCTCTGTATAATTCACTTAGAAAATACTTGATTAAGGTAAAAGATTGAAGTGAAAGGAAAATAAAAAGATTCTACCTTCCCCAGAAGGTAGCTGGTTAATATCATAAAATTTGAATTATCTAGTTTTTTACTATGTGGACAAACACCTTTGCTGGACCACTGCAGTGAGGTCTACAACACTGTATTTGTATTTTACATAAGTACATCCTAGAAAAATAATAAAAAAAAGTTACTCCCTATAAATAAAAAGTGGTGATGACTTTCTGCATTCCCCAGCTTCTACCTCGTCTGGCCCCAGTGGCAGGGAGAAAGTTTCTTTACAGTCTTCTCCCCAAGCTCTTCCCAGGATCTGCTGCAGCCCAGCAGAAAAAATTCTGCCATCAGGTTGAGATAGCCTGGAAAGGTCATGAAATTAATAAGGAGAGAAGTCGTACATCTCTGAACAGAGACACACTGTCCATAAATACTGCTCATGCAGGAGCTACCCATAAACTCACGCACGAGTAACGCTGCTGAGCCCTGCCCAGTCACTTTTCTGCTCTGGAGCTCTGTCGTTGGGCCTGGTCTCCCTTAAATAATTAAAGATTCTATTGGCCGGGCACGATGAAAGGGGACCCGAAAAACTGGCCCCGCGCCGCGGCGGGCGCGGCCCCTTTAAGGCGCGGGGCAGCGCCTCCAGGAGGCGCGCGGGGAACGGGGAGAGCCGGGCGGGGGTCCCGTCCCGTCCCGTCCCGTCCCGTCCCGTCCCGTCCCGTCCCG
>VXAY01006465.1:1087730-1147881 GCA_013399855.1 Oxyruncus cristatus
GGGGCGCGGCGCAGGGTCCGCTCCCGGTGCCGCCCGTGGCGCAGGGGCCGCCTCGCAGCTGGGCTGAGAAATGTTTGAAGGAGTTTGGTCTCTTCTTTCAGCTGGAAGAAAAGGCAGCGGCAGCAGCGGCAGCGCGCACGTGTGATGTAAAGAAAGAGGGACTTTATGATGCTGGCTAGTTACAGCCCGGCGGGATACCGGGAAAAGCTGGCAGAATCAACAGGGGGCTTGTTCGGTGATGCACGGAACCTCTTTGGCCCAGAGCCCCATAGCTGGGTTGGAGGTTGAACACTCACCTTAGCTTAAATGGGTCAGCAGCGGGTTTGCAGCTTGCCTAGACTGGTTTTCCAAACTTCAGAAAACAATAATTTGTTTTAAAAGGGGGGAAACAATGAAGTATTGTGATGAATAGGAGAAAAATGAGTAGGGTATTCTAATAGTTGCCAGTGCAGTGCCTGTAGGGTATTATATAGAGCATGGATATCCAGTGCTGGAGAATTGTCTATTTAATGACACCTTTGCATCCATTCTTGAAGTCTGCACATGATCGTGGATTATGACTCTTTTAAGAGAGACTTAAGTGGTCTTTCAAAGTCTGAGTGTACTCGAGTTTATTACTTGGCAGGGGGCAGCAGCATGAAGCCTGGGAATGAAAATAGGAAGTGAACATTATTCCTTCAGTTCTGATATTGTTCTGGGTCTTCAACAGTTGTTGGTGTCATCATAGAATGATCTTAGCTCAGGTAGTATCTCATGTGCTGAAAAATGGTACTCCTGTCATGCTAGGTACCCACTTCTTCTGCGTGTGTGAACAGTTCTTCTGATATGGTATATGTTCTGAACATATTTTTTATCAGTTTTTATCATTATTTTTATCATGGGCAAGTGCGTTTCTTGAAGACTGAACCAGACTGTATCGTACTGAAAAATGTTCTCGGCCTGTATATCTTAACCTCTTGTGTTTGAAATGAAAACAAAAGCCACTGGAAAATTGAACCCTTTCTTGACTGATTCACGTGGCTAATGAGGTTTAGGACAACAGAACTGTGTTCAGAGTTACTACATTGTGGTGTCATTACCTCTGACATGAAAGTGCAGTTGGAGATGAGGATGTGCTGTTCTCTGGTGCTGTGGAGTGCCCCGTGTAACCAGCAGTGGCAGAGGTCCAGTTGGGTTTTCGGAGAAATAGTCTTGGTTTCTGTATGGTCGTTTTCAAGCCTTCATGGGACAGAAGTGCCTCTTGTGGAGACAGGGAAGGAATAGTGGTAATGTGCTCAACTCTTGAAACACAGGCCTGACAGCTGTTCCTACCACGAGATGTTCTTCCCTGGTGGGACATTCAGAGGCTTGATATGTCATCCTGCTTTGCTGTGCCTCCTGAGGCCTCAATAAAAGGGTGTTGGCATGGTCCTTAAATGCAACTGGCCATAGGTAATGGCATGGTGAGATGCAATAGAGTAGTTTGTTCTGTTTCAGTTCTGCTTTGTTTACCTGTCTGAAAACTTTGTTGGATGTTATGGTACTGAGATACAGTTACAATTTTTCTTTGCTATCCTGGTAGGAAATATGCTTCAGCTTTCACTTTAAAGTAGTTGACTGTTAATTATAGCACTTAAAGAACTGTATCCTAGCATGGATGTGTGTGCCTGTAAGTTTTATCTGTCTATGATATCATTACTAACCTCTCTGATACAGGCAGGAACAAAGTGTCTATCCTGGGTAGAAACTTCTGCAGTCACCATAGGAAAGTCATGGGCATTTTAGTAGTAAAGCTCTGAATAAAATTCCTATCTTCAGGTGAGTGTTAGCTCCTGCTAGGTGTGGCCTGACTGTATTCCCCTGCGGGAGTCATTTCACACTCTTTGTTTCCCTAGAAAATTTATAGTTCCCAACTGCTCTGCTCAGTTCTGTGTGGATGTAAACCATGCTGACTCATATGCTGAACTGTTGCAGCCTTGCTCCATGTAAACACAAGCACACTTCTAAAATATTTAATTTGTAATGTCCTCTGTGGAGAGCTATCCCACAGCTCCTGGCATAATTCCCAGAAGCAGCAGATTCTGGGGTACTGGGAGTTTCAAAGGCCATTGGTGCCCAGCGGGATAATCGTCTGAACTAGTTTAGTTTAGTTTATCCTGGCACTGGGACAGTTCAAACTGAACAGGTATTTAATCTTGCTTAAAGCAAGTCTGCTTTGAACAATACTTGGTATGTGTATGAACGATCTGGAGCCTGTTGGGACATGGCTGTCAGATCTACATGGTAGGGAAATCTTCATTACGGCAAGTACACTTTGGTGTAGATGTAGCTCCTAACAATTCCTAAAACAACCTTATCTGTGTGCGCTTTAGAGTAAAATCAGAAATGAGCTATTAAAAGATTTGTTTTCTTATTTTCTTTGTGGAAAATAATGGTGGTGTTTTGTGAAGGACCTGAGTTTATATTCACAGGTAAAACGTTTGTTAAAAAGAACTTCTCAGAAAGATGGCAACTCATCCTCCCATTCATGCACACACAGAAACCCTCATAGGTCTTTTAATTGAAAATAAACTAAAATATCATGTGGCTACAAAGAAGGGGAGTGAAACCAAAGAAGGATTTTGTCTGTACCTGCTAAATACAGCATTGGAATTTTAAGATGGATACCTTCTCCTTTAAAGCAGTAATTAGTTCAGTGGAGACTAACTGATAACGAACTAGAGTTCTTTGGCTCTTTTGTGGGTTTTAAAATTTGAGTTTGTTTTTTGGTTATTATTGTGAGCTTGGTAGAAAGAGTAATCTATCATGGTAAGTATGGAGAGTAATTTGGGAGAAGCTCAATGCAGCTTATGGATCATCCAGGTCAAGCATATGTCACTTGCTCATGTAGGTTGACTGTCAGTGCATTACCTGTAACTGTTAAAAATCATCTGTTTGCTGAACTGTGCTAAGCTTTGCTGATATCATAACTCATTCCAACATTGTGCAATGTTTTAAGCTTCCATTTTTACTTTTTTGAGAACAAGACTTTGGAGACACTAAAGTAGTGGGATGTGCTCAAAACTGGATAAATCTGGGCAGCAGCGCTGGTTCAAAATTCAGGAGAAAAAGCTCCTGATGCAGATGGGGCTCTGGAGCTCACTGAGGTCCCCCAGGGATACAAACCATCACTCCCACTGCCACAACAGGGCAGCACTTTGCAGCAGCTGCTAGCAAGTGCAGTGTCAGTGGAGCTGGAAGAGCAAATCTGTGCTCTTACATTTACAGATGGTAGGGTTTGAGGGTAGCATGCCTATCACTGCTTTGCAGGAAGGGTATTTAGCATAGTACTATTTCGGTAAAAGAAGCATCTTTTCTGGAAGTGTGACTCAAGGCTCTATTTACTTTGTTTCTTTATTCATATTCCATTCATATGGGGAATTCCTTAGAAACATGGCATTCCTTAACTCACAAAAGAATTTCACTAAAAAGTCTTTATCAGAAGCTTGAAATTTAAGTGTACAGATGTGGCATTTTGTTGCTTATGTGTGCTGAGAGATGTTTGTTGTCAGCAGAGTCCCATTAATTACAAGACAGAGTCTTACAAGCCATATTTCAAAATCCTGCTTTCTATGATGACTATTAGTGGTATTTTTCTTTGTAAAAGCAACAGAGGTTAAAAATTGTCTGCATCTATTACTGTTGCTATGACAGCTGTGTCCAGTTTTAACTATCACATTCTAAGTAGCTCTTAATTGGGATTGTAACATTAATGGCTACATGCAGAAGAAGTAGAGAGGAGATCTTTCCATGCTGTCTCCTTTCTCAGTCGAAAACCCTGTCTTTTGAGTTACACTGTGTTTAATCAAGGTGCAGTGAGTTGAAACATTTCATTACTGTGTTTTGGTGCCTGGCATAATGAGACCTGGTATGGTTACAATATAAAGTAGTAGCCGGTTCCTCAGCTATTTAATCATGGTTTGTCTTGAGCAAAACAGATGGTACCGCTGATACTGTGCTTCTGATTCTTGAAAACTGGGAAGATGACTTGAAATAAGGTGATGCAATTTTTGTACAAGGTCACTTACAAAATTATGTTGTCTTCAGATGGCAATTGTGAAACGAGAGTCCTCTTTGCAACATGCTATCAGTTATTGCATAAGCAGCAGCAAATAAGGACTATCCCTCTGTCTAGGTGTGAGCAATGGAATGTATTGTCTTCAGGTGCCAACTTACTTTTACATCAAATGCAACACTAGCGTAAAAAAAGCTGTAAAATAGTCCATGTTTATTCAAACCCTCCTTTCCAGCATACTGAACATCTTTCTCCAAGAAGGATAGCTGACTTCTGCCTAGTCAGTGTCTATATTAAGAGTTTGTAAATGGCTATCTTCCTGATGCTAGCTGGAAAATACTGTCATGAGACAAGGGTTTTTATACATTAGATGGGCAACCTGTTAGTCTGAGTAACATGTTGTTGGAAACTGTTGGTGGTAAAGTAGCAGCAGTTTGGAAGGCTCTGTGACCCTAATCCAGACTTGTTTTAGGGGGTAACTTGTAATACAGAATCTTGTACAGTTTAGTCCAGGTGGAGGGCCAGCTGTCTATTCTGGAAATCAAACTGTTGCCTTTTAAGATAAAAGCCATATTTTGTGAATATGAACTCCTTTGTATCTGCTTGCTGTGTCTTGTCCGAGGGAAGGAGCAGCTGTAGTCCATTCACCAGACCTGCATTTGGCTGTTGCTGCCATTGTGTTGTGTGTAAACATGTACCATTATTTTGGATCATATAGCAGCCTGTTCAAAAGGGTCTTGCATTCCCCAGCTGTTCTGCAACTTTTCCATCTCTGAGCTTGCCAGCTGCTTAATACAGGCAACTGTAGCTGCATTTTTTTCTCTGGTGTTAAGTATTAGTGGAGATAAAATTCTTGTTAAGTGCTAGGTGCTGTGAGCCCCTCTCCTGCTTTTAATAGACTTAGAAGAAAGGCAGACCATTCTTATTACATCAAAATTGTTAGATGTTTTCTTCATCTCTAGTTGAACAGATTGCATGAAAATCTTTATTTTCATCATAGATTTGAAACAAATAGGAAATACAGTTGTGTTTACATATGTACGTACATCTGCAGCCTGTGGTAGTAACTCATCCAAAAGAACTGGGGTACTAAAATGTGTCCTTTAAAGCCATGTCAACATCTCCTTTGTTTCCCCACCTCTTTGAACAATGTTCCATTTAACGAGGCATCCTGTGCTCTCTTGTCAGCCAACCCTTTTGTTTGCTGATTCTCAGACTTTTGTTTCACTGGCAGCACTGCTCAGATTGGATGTCAAGAAAAGGACAGGGACTCTGCAATGCCTTGTATCTGCAGTGGATGCTCAGTCCAGGTGAGGAAACACAGGCTGAGACCTCCCTTACGGATTTTTCCTTCCAGCCTGCGGTCCCTGCCATGAAAGCAATAGGAAGTGTCTGGAAAATGTTTTGCGTGACTGAACTCTTTCCTGCAGCACTGAATCCGTAGCTATCTGCCTGGAGATATAGAAGTTAAAAGTGAGAGTAAATTCAAGCACCTTTGGAAAAAGGGGGAAATTCTGTTAATGACTAAAGTTACTGTTCTAACCACTTAACCTTTCTACAATGTCAGTTTGAAACTTCGGGTGAGGAGAAGCATATCCTTGGTTGCTGCAAGAGATTTTAAAGATAGTGGTAAAGCAAAGTTTTCGGAGGTTTGAGGTGGTTTCATTAACTAGTTTTCCATACTCTCATAAAAGGGGATAAATCAGGTGTTTGCTTAAAATCACATTTACAATGCAGTTTGTAATTCAAGAATGTAAATTTGATTTTTCATGGTTGTGTTTTTCATTTCATGGTAAAGGAGACTGGAAGGGAATGACTTGTGCATTCTTGCTTTTGATTGCAGAAAAGGCTGTTCCAGGTTCCAGGTTACCCATTGGAAGTGGCCTGAGAACCCTGTTACTCAGAGAGAAAATTTTCAGCTGCCTGTAAATATATTTCTTTTTTCCTACTCCTTTTTTTCCCTCTCCTTTCACCAGGCCTACTCTGTCCTTGCTGGTTATAGCTTTCATGTTCATGTTAAACATCAACACTACCTAAATTATGCTAGGATGACTCTGGCTTAATAGTAGAGGGTTGGCCTGTAAAAACAAAAGCAAAAACATAAAAAGAAGTCTCTCGATTTTTAGGTAGCATATTTCAGGATCTGTTTTTTGTATCTCCAAATAGTTTGAACTTTTCCATTCTAATGCTAGTGACTTAAAAGAAGTTGGAATACTATCTTTGGCTAGATGCTTGTACTTGTCTTCTGGAAAATTAATTTTTCAAAGTCAGTGTCGGGGCACTAAATCAGTATTTGTCTGAAATCATAGCAGAAATACAGGCCTATAGTTTGAAGTGATCGTATGAGAAACAGAGTTATGTTAACTGAGTAGAGTCACAGATATGTGATTAAAATGTGTAGTTAATACAGAAAATGTAGAAATGAATGTGTGTTCTGGATTTAATGATTGCATGAACAGTTCTTTAGAAAACAAATAACAGGTGTTCTCATCCGGAACAGCAGACTGTCCATGCTTCAAAAACAGAGGAAGACAACTGAGTGTGATACTGAAGCCATGGAAAGACAGGTGGGGAATGGAGGGGAAACTTCTGTTACCTTCTCCCTAACCTGAGAAGATTAGGGAGAGCATCTTATTTTTTTTTTTTTTTAAAGTGCTGCTGATTAATTCATAAACCCCTTTGTTGTGAATTTAGGGAATAGACATAGAGGATATTTGGAGAAGTGGATTTTGAGAAGTAAGAAAATAAGGAGGTGTTGGTTTGTCCGCAATTGAATAGAGGAGGAAGACAGTATCTGATTAATAAGTAGTGTTCAATTATTAAAGGCTTTAGGAGAAAGAAATATTTGTCACATAGAGGGTGGTGGGAGTTGTATGATAAGACTTTAAATGGCATTAAATTGCTTAAACATGTTTAAAATAATCAGGGGGAAAAGAAGGGCTTACCCTCTCACTCACCTTCAAAAACTGTTCTTAAGGAAGTTGGTGGATATGTTGGAAAGTCATTCAAATAGAGCATTTGAGAAAGCTTTCTGTTAGGTGGCATTTTGTTTTATTTGGTTTGTGGGGGTTTTTTTGTTTGTTTGTTTGGTTGGGTTTTTTTGGTTTGGTTTTTTTTTGTTTTTTTTTTATGAAAGATTCTGCCAATGTTTTTAACTTGGCTTAAATTTGCTCCATCCTCTACAGGGGAAAATATTTATTTTAAGGTTTCCTCTGAACTTAAATTGGCTTCTGAGCCAATTTAAAGACATGTCTGTCTATGTAATGTCTTCCAACCCCAGGAAAGCTGACAACTGTAAGGATTAGCGGAGGAGTAGACCTTGTTGCTTGCACAGGAGAGCAGCACTTCCAGCAGCAGGAAGATTGTTGTTCTGAAAATGTAACTCGAATTAATCCCTTCTACCTTTGTTTCCTTTTGCTGTTGTTAATGATTTCCTTTGCTCAGCTAGTGGTAAGTGCTGCTGTGCATGCCTCACTTCACTGATTCTTCCACTGCTCTATGAGACTAAAAATTAAAGTGTGTGTTAATTTAAAGACAGAAATAGAGCAGGGGCAGGTAAAGCTGCTTCCTTAAGCCACAAGTTTATATGTTATGTGGGTTATGGTCTTTAACTTTGGCATTTTAAGTTGTTTTCCTCTGGGGTGGTCATTGCAGCTCTTAGCTGGTCAGTTTGGGTGCCTTTTATCTCACAGGTTGTGTGGCTCAAGTCTCTGCCCTGCATGTAGCTTGTCAGCCATGAGTATGGCTCCCCAGAGCCTACTTACACAAAATTGTCTCTGTCACTGGAAAGATTCAAGAGTTTGAAAGGTTACTTGTGCAAAAGTTGCAATAATAAACAAAATTGGAAAAAGAAAACAGAATATATTTACTGAGATCGTATCTGTCAGCAAGGATCTGGCTTAGTTGGGCTGTCTTGTTCGAGCTGCCTGTTGTAGCTTCATGTGTTCTGGATGCTTTGCCTTGTTTGTGTGCTGCATGTGAGGCTGTGCTCTCATCTGTAATCAGCATTTAGAGGTTAACTGCTAGAAAGTAGCTATTTCTCCTTCTTCCACCTTACTCCATAAAACGGCTTAGCTTAGGTATTCCTGTTTAGATCACACTGCTGGCTTTAGGCTTAAACTACTTTACAGAATCACAGAATATGCCAAGTTGGAAGGGACCCACAGGGATCGTTGAGTCCAGCCCCTGGCCCTGCCCAGGACCCTCCCCACAAATCACACCACGTGCCCGAGAGTATCATCCAAATGCCTCTTGAACTCTGTCAGGCTTGGTGCTGTGACCACTTCCCTCGGGAGCCTGTTCCAGCACCCAGCCACCCTCTGGGTGAAGAACCTCTTTCTAATATCCAGCCTAAACCTCCCCTGACACAACTTCAGGCCATTCCCTCGGGTCCTCATTGGTGACCACAGAGAAGGGATCACTGCCTCCCCTCCTCTTGTCCTCACAAGGAAATTGTACACTGCAGTGAGGTCTCCCCTCAGCCTCCTCCAGGCTGAACAGACCAAGTGACCTCAGTTGCTTCTCATTCAGCATCCCTTCAAGGCCCATCACCATCTTTGTTCCCCTCCTTTGGATGCTCTCTAATGGCTTTATGCCTTTTTTGTATTGTGGTGCCCAAAACTGCCACAATATTCAAAGTGAGGCTGCCCCAGTGCAGAAGAGAGTGGGACAATCCCCTCCCTTGACCTGCTGGCAATGTTTTGCCTGATGCCCCCAGGACACGGTTGGCCCTCCTGGCTGCCAGGGCACTGCTGACTCATATTTAACTTGCCACAGACCAGGAGCTCCAGGTCCCTTTCCTGGCACTGCTTTCCAGCATGTCATTCACCAGTCTGTCCGTACATCCAGGGTTGCCCCACCCCAGGTGCCGAATCCGGCATTTCCCCCCGTTGAACTTCATATGGGTGGTGATTGCCCAGTCCTCTAATTTGTGGAGGTCTCTCTGCAGGGTGTCCCTGACTCTGAGGGAGTCAACAGCTCCTCCCAGTTTTGTGTCATCTGCAAACTTGCTTAGCATCCCTTTTAGTCAGAGTATTTTGTCATTTGTGGTTTAAAGCATATGCTGTGACAAATATTACTTCAAAGGAGTTTGTGCAGAACTTGACCCTTGCAAAGATCAGAGAGTAAAGACTCATCAGAACACTATAAACACCCTGACCGTGGGATTGCACCAAACCTCTTCTGAATGCTCTGCCTGTCCTCTTCCTTCCTGTTATATTGTAGAGTGCTAATAATTGACAGACAAAGGATTTGTTTCTCCTGAAATACACTCTTTTGTCTTGTCTCCATAATATTTGGTGCATGCCTGACTTGACAACTTGCATGCAAATGCCTCTTTTTGTATTGTTTTTGTGGGTTGGCAACAACGTTGTTCTGGCTTCCTATTGCAAGCAAAAACCTGGTGTATGGAACTGAGTTATTTATATGGATTCCTGGTATGGAATGCAAATTTAATTTTCTTAGCTTGAAATTATGTTGAATAAAATGAACTTTGAATTTAAGTGTCACTGAACCTAGCTAAATGACTTGCTAGGACTTAACATCAATAAAAGCAAACTCTAGCATAGCTAACTACTGCGAGAGATGCATTTTGGGTTCTTAAAATTTGTGGTTTAAGAGGGGAATGCGCAGCTTATGCTTCTGTAGTAAACTTCATGTCTGAAATGCACAGTGTGGTGTACCCTGCTGGGATAGTACAGCTTGATCCAACTTGAAGGGATTTGTGTGGGCAGGGAGATGGCAGATGAAACACTCCAGGTGAGATATAAATTTCCATGCCCTGGTTTGGGAATCTAATCCGCCTTACAGTATAGATATAGGGAGCTGCAAAAAAGAAGTTACCAGTGATTTTGTTTCATCTGACCTACTGTTAGAGTACCTAGTAGCATTTCAAAAGAAATATTTAAAGCAGTATTTGGTTGGACATGCTCTTTCTGGACTCCCAGGAGGTACTTGCCAGCAAGGAGCTGCTGAAATCAAAAGCAAAACCCCAAAAGGCCCGTATATGTCTGTGGAGTAATGAAGCCAAGAACCAGAGTGGTTTTGTGCTGAAGTTCAGCTGAAAGATCTTTCCAAGTGCAGTAAAGAGGGGGAACACCCTAATTACTGTCTTCAAGAATTATAATGACTTGTGAGATTCCTGGAGTAACGTACAGATATACTTTCATGATGCAGTAGCAGACAGTGTCCTTCCAATAAAACAAATGTTACTTCATTAAATGTTTCTTATGCAAAGACCAATATGGGAACTTATAATCACCTCTGAAACAAAGCAAGTAATCTTGGTGTTACAGAGGTTAGTTTCTTAAGGAAGCCCTGAAAAAAACTTTTTCCATGAACACATTGGTATGAATTGGCATTCTTCCTTGCACAGGAAACCACAAATTTTCATTGTGGAAAACTTCTAACTCCTGTAAAACAGTCATTAGTTTTGTGTATTAAATGTTCAGAATGTTCTAGTGTTTTTTGGTGTGGCCTTTGGAGAGCTGCTCTAAGAAATGCTACTCTTTTGATAAACAGGAGATCACTTGCTCAAATGTTTCCAGTCAGTTCTATTCACTGTGCACGCTACTGGGACTTGGATGCTTGTCAAATGCCTACAAGCGTAAGACCATCTTTATTGCTCAATTATTTTTACCCCCTTAAGTCTCTGACAGTTGCAGCAACTGAACATGATCCCTGTGTTAAATACAGCAATGTGTTCGATGAGTTGCTTTGTTGGGGTTTCTGAAACTGATGCACTTTGCTGGTGGCAATGTCTCAGTGCACACACAAACACACACATACATGCATACATGTGCTTGTGTGCACTCCTTGGCAGCACTTGTAGGAATGTCAACATGACTTGATCACATACTACTTACTATAGTATGTGATATGTGTACTACAGGCTGGGAACTTAAGGTTCGGGTGACTTGAAAAATTACTGACACGATTTCACTGAGACTGTACTGAACATCTTTCTTTGTTAGTCTCTTTCTTTGTAACCCAGTCTTCTCAACGTCTTTTTTTTTTTAAATCCCTATTCTGGATTTGGTACGCAAACCATGATCAGTTTTTCAGACTTCACATGAAGTACAACTCTCTTTTTTAACTGAGAACTGTGTCCTTAATTTTTGTTCGTTTCAAATACACTATCAAGAGTGGAAATCAAATTACACAACATTTTTTTAATGAAAGAAGAAGGAACAATGGGTGGGGATGTAGCAAATCACCTAAGCTAGCAGTGATAAAAGTGTTTTTTCTTTTTTTTTTTTTTTCTTTTTCCCTTGCTGTTCAGCTTTCTTTTTTGAAACAGATTTATTGTATCATCTTCGTTAATGTTTTAACTTTCTAGTATTTTGGAGTGATAACTGGGTTCTCAAGTACTGGAACGTTACTGCTGCTATTTAAGGCAGGACATCTGTCATGATGTGTCTAGAGTCTGATTTCTCCAAGCCTGAACAATTCTTGCCTTTATACTCTACCTATGTAGCCATTGCTCTTTCTACAACCTAAAAGTGACAAAGAGGTTAAACAACTCATTGAGAGTCTGTAATTTCTTAGGGCAGAAACTTGCCAGTAGCTATGTCTTGTGTCATCTGGACAATGCTTTGGCAGAGTTTTAAGAATTTGCTAAACAAGGCCAAATTAACCTTCTTTTCTGGTCAGGCATAACTTGCTGTACTGGAAGGCTGTGCACAAAATAAATTCATGCTTCTCACAAACAGTCTCATGCTGCACACACCAAGGCTTCTGGAATCCAGCCCTAGCAGCATCCTTCTGTTGTGCTACCCTCGGCTTGCTCCCTTGCTTCTGGAAATCATGGCTTGCGTATCGGCTTCCTTGGGCTTTGGGACTTTTCCCTTGCAGTAGCCTCAGTGTTGGCTGTCCTCTTAGTTATGGTTTATGTCCCAACAACTGTTCAGTTTGCAGACCTTTATTGTAAATGCTATTTACAGTATTATCGAATATTCCGTGCACGGGATAGTGAGGTTACCCTGGAGTCTCAGAACTCACCCCAAGAAAGGGAAGACTTTGCAGGGTAATCTAGAGAAATGATCCCTCTTCTTCCATTGAAATCCTACTCTGAAAACTTTGTTTTAGAGACAATTTTAATGAGCTCTGAAATATGTATTACAGTTTTCAGGACAACCCTTATATGTCTGTGGCTTTGCAATAATGCCATTTTGGGGATGAAATTTTATGACTCTTAACAGCTCTCTACTCCTCCCATCTCCCTCTTTTTTTCCTACTGCCAGCTGTATGCATGTGGTGATTATTCTGGGGTGGCTCTAGTCCGCTCCTTCAAATTTGTAAGCTGCTTTATCTCAGGTTTTGGTTGCTGGCTCAGCATATCAGTGTCCACTGTTAGTGAACCAAGGAAGGTCTCAGACCTCCAGTGTTTGGGGGAGCTGGTGCAGTGGGAATGGCATCAGACTGGACAAAAAAAATATGTGCTCTCCACAGTTCATTTTGTGTAACATGGATCCATTTATTATCACGAGTTTTCTGATTACACCTTTCAGTTCTGATTTGGCACATTAAAAGCTTTCAAATGGTACACTGAACTAGTGTTTATCTTAAGCTTAAAATGCTGAATTGGAATTTTTTTTTTCTTTGTATTTGTAGCTTCTATTCCACACCATGCTTTTACAAATTTTTTGTTTAAAGGAAACTGTACACTTCCCAGCAAAGGTCGCAGCTGGGAAAGGCCTAAAACAATTGCAGTTGCACAGTGTTGCTTGGCTCTGTTGGATTGTAACTGTGTATGACTGTTATTAATCTAAAATTGCAGATGCTTTACTTGTTCATCAGATTGTAAAAATGCTATGAGAGCATCCAGCATCTCTTAAAGACAGCATGAGTTGCTGCATTTTGGAGTTAGAATAGTCATGGTGACAGCATGTCTCTTCTGTACTGGTGGAGGAAATTAAAGAGAATGGGGAAGAAATGCTAGGGAGTAAGGAGGTTTGAAATAACTATACGAGGGTCAATGCAAACAACACAGGAAGTTTTGGGAAGCTTTGTTACGCTTTGTTCAACTTGAGCTGAGTGCTTAAAAGTTTACTATAGAGTGATACATGCTATTGAACCTGATGGCTTTGGCTTGTGATCATGAGTCAATGCTTTTTCACCTAGTTTTTCCACTGGGGATTTGCTTTGGCACAAGGAAGATAAGTTTCTTATTTGAGAATACAAGTGTCTGCTTGGAAACATTCCCAGCAATGATCTGATTCCTAGCCTTTTCTGTAACTGCTCAATAGTGCCACCAATGCATGTTTGGCCCCAAAGGAGTTACGACAACCTGCATAAACACCAGAATTTTTTAATGTCTCAAAAACACTTTAATACAGGGTAAAAACTGGTCAGTTACAAAGATTGGCTTGAAACAGGGTGGCTTCCAAAGAACTGCCAATTAAGTTTAACAAAACTATTGCTCCTGCCTGCTGACTTTGTGGCATCTCAGGTGCAGCTTGGTAACCTGACTGCCCTGCACAGCTACCTCACAGTACAGGAGTCTTGTGCCTGAAGACATGATCTCCCAGACCAAGATCTCCAGGTTATTGCTGGAGCTCATTTAGAAAGGACACCTGTCTCTATTAGCTGCTGCAGGTGCTGAATTGCCCCAGTGTTTTAGAGGCGGCTGTGCTGTACTATCAGTATATTCTCCACGCTAATTCATATATACATATTTGACCAAAACAAAAAAGGGCCCTATTTTCTTTTACATCTTAACAAAACTTTCGCTCCTTATAAAGTATTGAATTGAAGAACTTGTGGTAAAGGAAATAAAATCCCAACGGTAAACCACCAAAACCAAACGATTTGATTTCTCACTTCATTCTGGCAGTAGATGCATATCCTCTGTGCTAAGGGGAGACTCATGGCTGTGGAAGCTCCAGATGTGAGAAGGTGTTCTGCATTACAGGTAGATGAAATACATTTTGGAGCCATCTGGCAATAAGCAGAGTGAACTGCTTGACTTGAACTTCACTTGTATAAATTAACCTCTTCACGTGTTTCCTTCTGAGGAATGTCCTGAAAAGATTCTCATTAGACTTTTTTTTTTTTACACTATTGTCAGGTGATCTTATTGTCCAAAATGCTGCATAATTCAGATCTAAGATTTAGATTCAAAGTTAATATCTCCATAGCAAAGTCCATTTGGTTCAGAGATTTTCCTGTGTTAATTGTTAACAGGTGCCCTCACTGCAGGGTTTGTTAGCTGAGTACTGCTTACTACACTCTGTTGTGTTAAGTGCTCTTTTTGGTGTCTCACAGCACTGACATATTTAACTTAATAGATATGACACGGAGGACCCTTATCCTGAAATGTGCTGCTAGAACTTAGTTGGGACTACTCAGATTATGATCCTAAATACTACTTATATTTTTTCCGGTGTTAATTGCACCATCTATTTGATTCATTCTATTTAAGCAATATACCTAGTTTGATCACTGAGCACAAGAATCTGGTATTATTTGGTTGTTCATGGCAACCTGAGTATTGTGTTCTATGTTTTGGGTTTTTCAGTTTGTGTGGGTTTTTTTAGGTTTGGTTGGTTGTTTTTGGTTTTTTTTGTTTTTAATTCCTCTTAATAGCGTCTGTATTGAGTGCTGTTGTTTAGAGCAAGCATTTATTTGTGCACCTGATTCATAAGCATCACTCTTTTGTTCCAGTTGTCTTAGGCACTTGAGAGTCTTGCTTCATCTTGTCTACTGCCTTTGCCTTATTTCTGTTTCTTTCTGGCATAATACTATCAGCTTCCAAGACTCTGGGGAGGGGTTCTTGACTACAGCTCTAATTGTCATGTATAGGTAAGTCTTCAGTCTTGTTCTGTAATTGCTCAGTGAAGAGAGCTGTCTCAGTTGTTGTTCAGGAAGCTTGAGATGCTTTGAGGTGTTACAGATCAGAAGATGATTATAGTTCTGCAAAAGTTCCTTTGTTCTCCAGAGTAACATAATGTTGTCAGTAACAGAGTGTTTTTGCAAATTCACATAGGTGAACAGAAGTGTGATGGGCTATGTGAATCCAACATGCCCCTATTTACATTGTTTTCTTTGAAAAATATATTTTTTAAAAACTTTTGGAATTCTTACATTTATTAAAATTATTTTTATTGAAATTTATTTCCTTAATAAGGGAGTTGTTTTCTGCCATGCTGCCACAAGATGCTGGAGTCCAGAAGATAAATTTAAGCAGAGAGAATGTGTCTTGAATACATTGTTAAGAGATGATCTGAATGGGACAGTGCACAACCTACTGGTTAACGATGGTGCAGCATTAGTCATGTCTTTCTGCCTTGTCTGAGGAAAATAAATGTTCAGTATTTCTTCCATTTCTGAATCTGGCCTTTCTAGAGACTGTAGTTAGCTGTGACTGTTAGAGTCTTTCTTCTGTCATCAGTCGGTTCTTTGGGAAGATTCCTTAGTATTTTTTGCTGTGTGTTCCTCCTTAACTTGCTCTGAAAACTTCACTGCTAGACAGTCAGGACACATCCAGTTGATCCAAACAGTCCCAACAGCTGAGATAACTTTTCTCTTGTAGTTGGATGATGTACTTGTGCATTTTAGGATGATGCATAATAACCTGACCAGGAGAGAGATGCCTGTGGAAAAAAGAGGAGGAAAATAGGATTCCTTATTAGGTGACCACTTGCTATCCTTAGGGAAAGGGCTGCTGGAAAGCAGGTATATTTTAAGGGGCTGCTTTTTTATTATGGGTCCACGCAGATTTAATTCTCATTTAGCACTTCAACCTTTGCCTGACCTCCACCAAATCTTCTCCTTTAGCCATATTTTTGGAATCTTTTCAGGCCAAAAAAAAAAAAAAAAGGCATGCATGTCTTGTATGCCATTTTTTGGTTTCTGCACCTCTCAATAATCTTGCCAGAGTGGGACAGTTGTGTGAGTTTGGAAGGAAGGCATTAGTTATGTGAATGATATCATCTCAACAAACTTTGTTGGTAAAAACCTAATGAGGGGAAAAAAATAATAATCTCTTGCAGACTAATTTGAAATAGTTGATGTTCAAAACTGGACAATTATTGTATGTATAACTGTCTTTTTAAAGATTTTTTTTTTTTCTTAATTATTGAACTGCAGAAATGGACACCTGTCTCTGTTATCCATTTCACTAGTGCTGGAAAGTTCAAACCTGTAAGTGGTGTTTGTGATGGACTGGAATTCCAGCAGTGACACTGCTGTCAACTCTGTCTCTTTCTGTCCTTGTATGCTATTCAGTCCCATAGCAAACAATTGTGACCTCTCCACTTCTTGGCATCTAAGAAGTTCAGCATCTTTAAAGCAGTGAATACGTTATGTTTTTGGACTGATTAATTTTAATGGAAACTGAGCAGTTTCTTACTTAAAATGTGCTCCAGATCTTGTTTGTAAACATCCCAGAGATTAATTGATGCATCTGATTTTCAGTATTTCTCATATATTTAAGGAAGACAGTAAAGTATCAAAATTGATGAAAGCAAGTGAAAGCTGATTTGTTTTGGAGAAGGGCAATGCACTCAGGCTTGAAGGAATGAGTCTCTAGACCTTAGTGCTTGGTAGGAACACTGAAACTTACGTACTTTCAATGCCATGGCCTTAAGTTACAGTAAGGAGATAAAATGAGTCAGTGAGAGAATCTAAGCAAATCAAATAAAATTTACATTGTGATAATGAATTTTTGATCATATGGAGTTTTTTGAAGAGGTGGTTAAGAACTGTAATCTGCTGCATGATCAAATGTGTCTTTCGTAGGAAAAAAAACTGCTATTCTTATGAAAGCAGAGCATGCAAATATCTCAGAGTCTGAGGAAATATTTCAAAAATTCATTTTGAGAACTTGGAAGACAATCTAATAAGCATGTGTGGAAATCTGCTCCATACTGCTATTAGGTTGGCAGAAGATAACTGATTTACATACTGATAAAATATCTCTTTCATAAGTGTTGCTACTCAACAAGACTAAGAACATTACAATTTGGTTTTGCAGCCCTTTCAGAAGACATCCTACTTAACTGATGCCTCTACCAAAGGAGTTGAGAGACACTGTAATGGAACCACCTCAGATGTCTCATTTTAGTTATAAAGGACCCTGTTAAATAACAAAATTTCTAAATCTAAGATTATATTTTATTTTAGCTAAGATTGGCATTTGTTTAATTACAGTGTGCTCTGTTTCTAGGAGGTTTATCAGAAAATTTTGAAAGTTGAAAACATTGTTGCTCAGATAAAGAGTTGAGCAGGTGACTGACTGCAAGTCTGATTTGACGTAGGTGTTTGCCTGTGTTAGGAGATGAGGTCAAGGAGAACTACTGTGACTTGAATTAATGGCAGCTGCTTACCGGAGACAAAAGCAATCTTCTCTTTGCCAGGTGTATCTTAGTCAACGTTGCTGAAGTTATTTGAATGTACAGTCAGTGAAACCTGTATACAGGGATCTGGGTGGAACTTAATCTATTTGTCACTGGGATGCCCACGCTCATGCTTCCTAGAACATGTGGCAATTGCAGCACTTTTTAAAAATTGGATTTGGGGGGTGAAGTAGTTCATGCAGCAGGTACTTGGATTTTATTTTAGTATGTCTACTTGATATGTGGAAGGAATTCAAGCTGCAGATTAAAGACTGAGTGGGCCCAAGAGAGCTCAAGCAATGTGATTTGCCCTCCGAACTCATGACTACAACTCAAACTATAGTCCATATTTCTGGCTGCTCTTTCTCTCTCAGGGCACTCTGTCAGAAGAGATTCCCACCTCTGTTACTTGCACAGTGTCCCATTTCAAGGGTAACTCTCAGCAGCAGACATGCACAGTCTGGATTTCTACCCAAGATCTGGCTGAGCAGAGCTGTGCAAGTGCAGGTTAGAAGTCACTCAGACAAAATAAACCCCGAACACTTGGGCTTGCCAGTTGGCTGATACATGAAGTGGGTGTTTTTACAGCACATACTCTCTAAACTTCAAGGAAGAGATTGAAAACAATACTTGATACCTAGATTTTCTGCAAACCCTGAAGTTTAAATCTGTTTGTTTGTATTGTGCTGAGACGGTTATTTGGAGTTTTTTTGTTTTGTTTTTGTTTGTGGGGTTTTTTTCCCCTGCTCCTTTTTTAGCCTGTAAGTAGGGAAATTCACCTGAACTTAGATGAATTTCAACAATTATGCAAATAGTTACTTTCTGCATTCATTGAGGTTCTTGCCCTTTTGCATGCAGCATAGTGGCTTACCTGGCTGAGAGGGAACTGCTTTTCTACACTGTGTCTAGCTCTTCAGTGCCTTATTAGGAGCCTTAAAAAACACCTCACACTGTAGGTGAAACACGGCAGTCCAAAACTCAATTAAAAAAATAAATAAAATGTACCTTTTGTCTTTTAGCCCTTTGTGCATGTTTCAGAAAATTTACTTGCCTGCTGCTGGCTGAAGGGCACACTGAACAACTGCCCTGAGCAGGTAGGTTAGGAATTTCCATGGAGCTGGGGAAAAGCCAGAGGTCACCCCTCTGTGCGGGGCAGGACCGAGGTGGTGTCTCTGCGCTGCAGTTTCTCAAGCGTGCGAGGCAGGGAGGTCTGTGCCTGTTGAGGTGTCTTCCCAGCCGTGCGGCGGAGGAGAGGAGCGCTGGATGAGCTTGCCAGCAATGATAAGGCCTCCAGGTGGGGATCACAGTAAACATGCTGTGAGAATCACAGCCCTGCTTTCCCAGGAGCTACATGTGGCAAAGATGTTTTTCTGTCGCTTTTTCTTCTGGAAGGTTCTTGCTACTAGCAGCTAAATGATATGCAAAGCAACCAAACTATGGCTCTTCCAGCATTCCTGGTGTTCTGGCTCATGGTACTTGCTTCTGTTTTCAAAACTGAATTTGTCAGCATAGACACTCTGAAAATGTAAATTCTTATCACAAGTGCTTCTTGTGTTGTAATAAACATGCATAACTTTCCTCTACAAGATCTGCGTATCATGTTTGCTTTTCCCCCTCACTGTTTATTCAATAGCCTGCCAAACAGCCAAGATATCTTCTGAATAGATTTATGCAAAGCTGGCAGTGTGGTAATGGCATTGCCTCCAGTAAATTCAGGCTATTGTATTCTACATACAGTATTCATGGCTATATTACTAACAAGACTGCTGTTGGCTACAATGAAGTAGACCACAAAATTGTTCTGATCTTGGGCTTAAGCTATAATTTGAGACAGTTACCTTAAACCAAAAGAGCCTAAGTCCATAAATAAACTATTAAGCAACATAAACTTTTTAATGGCAGAGACAGTTAGCAAGGAACTATACAAATCCCACAGGCCTAGATAATCTCTACCATAATTATGTAGTTCACTAAGTGAGTATAATTTCCAAAGCTTTGCTCATGAATAAGACTGGATTTTTTGTGCTGTGATTTCATAAAACAAACAAGGAGACTAAAGGCTCCAGAGGCTGCTTAAGGTTTTGCAGATGGGTAACTGCTACTACTTAATTGTTTAAAGTACATGTGAGGAGATGCATGGCAGTTGTACAAAGTATACCTTAAGAAATAAACTTATTGTTAGATATGTGCTGAATTTCTTTACTAATATAGCTGTGTTTCCAACAGGTCACTTTAACAATCTGTTCAAAATAGCCTTTAAATGTTCACTGAGGTTTTTGCTACTTATTCTGCTAGATAATATATGTTGCTAAGTATTTTCTCTGCTGTATTCTAACTGTGGTAATAAAGTGAACATTGCTGTGAGCTTTGTGATTCTGCTTTGGTACTATTAACACATCCTGTTCTGATCCCATACATCCTGTCTAATTCTCCCACCTAAGACAGTTGTTCCAACAGAAGTACTAGGAAGAATACAACAGTTGCACCAGTCTAGGAAAAAAGTGCTCCCCAGAACATGGGTGTTGGAGGAGAGAGATAGCTGAGATGTTCAGCCATGGAGTTGATGGACTTCCTGATGGATTGTCTTGCCTGGCCTTTGAGGTATCCAGCCCCAAACAGCAATGGAGTTACAGCCAGCACTCTTGAGATCACGGGAAGCAGTAACATCCCTTTGGGATGCTTTAAGAATGTACTGATGTCTTGCCTTTTTGGTTTTTGTGTTTTGTCTTTTGTTTGTTTGGCTTTGTTTTATTGTTGTTGTTTGTTTTTTGTCTGTTTTTTATGGCTAGGTGTTGTCTAACTGAGATAAGGCACCATGCATACTTCTGATGTAAGGGTCTGTACTTGTTCAGATCAATCTGCTGTGTGTTGCCCCACACCCAGATACAGAAAGAATCACAGAAACAGCAGCAAATGGTGATCTTGTTGAGCCTCCAGACTTGTAGAAGGGAAGGCCCCTTCTGTGGCTGTTCCCTGTTACCTCCCTTGTACTGGAGCTTCCTGCAAAACACAGAGCTGTCCTGAAGTCTCCTGCATCAGCATGGATCCCTCTGAAAGCTTTGTTTTACTTCACTAAGTTTCTAAGTCCCTAGAGAACTTAGAAATTTGGGTGATGGAAGCCAAAGACTTACCCAGAATGGGTATTCTGTGGAAAAAAATCCCTTCCTTAGACACATAATCTAAAAAAATTGCTCCAGTGACTTAATGTGAATCTTAGTTCCTCTTTAACCTTTAGTTATTTACCCTCACCAGACTACTGTGAAATTGAAGAGTTCCCTTTATCTTGAATGATGGACTGGGAGCTGGGTTATGGGGGCTGGCTGCCACGTTCTCACCCACATGTACCAGCTTCCCCCTTTGCACCCCTCTGCTCTTCTAACCCTGCACTGAGTCAGCTGTGTTTAGTATGTAAGAGAGCAATTGAATTACTTTTATGGTTGCTGGTCTGAAATGAGTCAGTGCAGGGTCAAACATGTTGTGGAGCAGAGAAGGGAGAGGAATGGGAATCTGGCAGCCAGCAGCTGGCTGAGATTGCCATGGAGCCACAGACCAACCCCGGTGACTTCTCCAAGGTCACACAAGCTTCTGTCAGCAAGAAATTGAAACCTTCTCTCTTGTGTTGTTATATAGGGTGCTGACCTCAAGTCTGTCACATGCAATAACTGGTAGGAAGTGGCTTTAGATTTATTCTCCCTGAATTTATTGCTTGTTTGCAAATACTGATGTATGAATTAGTAGATGCTTTCTAGTGTATGTGAAAATCCAAACATACTGAATTGGTCATAACTGTAGATCTTCAGTTGTGACCTGGGTATATTTCATGAGGAATTCATAGTTAACCTGAGGTAACTTTCCCTTAGAAATGGGATTTTTGGATAGACACTGATCTGTCAAATACAGCACATTTCTGTTTAAGGACTACTGCCTTTTAATAAAGATAGCTCAGGAGTTAGTGTCTGAAACAAACAATTACATTTTATTATATTGCCAACCTAGTAAAAAGTCTGTTGGTCACAGTTGCCTGATAACTCACACAATCTTCAGTGTGACACTTTATCAATGGCCTAATACAAAATTTATAATGGAGTATTTCACCAATGCTGGGCACAAAAATTTCTAGATGCACAACATTTTGAGCTATTTTCCTTATGAAGGCAGTGCCAAAAGTGAGGGTCTGAGGGCAGAGCTTAGGTCATGTATTCTGGCATCAGTTTCTATGCTCTGTTTTTTTTTTTGTTTGTTTGAATTCATTTGGGAAGAAAGAAACTAGGAAACTTTTTGAGTGAAGATTTTGGATCTCTGTGCTGGTTATGAAGCTGTCTGCATCAGTCCTGTCTTTTTAAAGTTTCCTTAGAAAAAGGGATAGCCAAAAAATATTCTGGACATGACTGTACATAATGTATGTGCATGTGCATTTTCTTTACACAATACACTGCAGTTAATTCATTTTGAAGGGCTTCCTCCTAGCTCTGACAGATTTTGTTGACTTGACTTTATTTCTTTATCTATTTTTTTGTTTGTTTTGGTTTTGTTTGTTTGGTTGGTTTGGGTTTTGGGGGTTTCTGTTGTTTTGTTTTATTTTGAGGTGTTTTTTGTTTGTTTTTTTGGTGGGTTGTTTTTTTTTAATTTTGGGTTTTTTGGTGTTTTTTTGTTACTTTTATTTCTTAAAACAAAATAAAGCTTTGTTGCAGGTGTTTTGGTTTGGATTTTTGTTTTTTTTTCTTTTTTTTTTATGAAGGTCAGTATCGGCGAAGTCTGTCTCTAGAAGTCTAATATATTGTCTGATGTTCTTCTAGAAACAAATACATCATGTGGATTTTTATGTGGGAGGCTTTTTAGACTTTTAAGGGTTGGGTGTCAGCCACAAGGTTCATGTGACATGACAAATGTGGAACATCTGTGTACTGATGCACATCACTGTTCTCAAAGTCATTCCCCCCACCACATGCATTGAATTAAATACAAGAATTTAGAGAAAAAAACTGTTGGAAGAAGACATTCTGTCAAATACAATGGCAAGGATCTGTTGTGCAAGCTGTTGGAACTCACACACTTCTCCACTCACTTATTCAGAGCTTTCATGTGCTCTGTGCGTTAACTGTTGCTCCCTTGGAACCGGGAGAGTGGTATCATGCCTTCCTAGTTGGTGGCAAACTGTTTTCTGGAAAGAAATTAGAGTTTAGCGTAAGGAATTTCTCAATGTAGTTCCTTGTTTGTGTGATGTATGGGCTGCACATGAGGTAAATAGGTAGCTGGGTTGGTTTACTTGTATTGGAAACAAAAGGTGGCTGAGTGGCTTAGACCATTAAAACATGAATCTTATTCCTAACTCTACCTGAAATGACCTTACTTGGTGACCGCTATCCTTGTAAATCCTGAGTGCTACTGTTTGTCTCCTTTCTATAGCTGCAGTAAGAGTTCTTGGCTATGAAATACTTCTGATATAGAAAAGAAAAGCAATTCTTATGGGTAAGATTTGACCTGTAGCATTCTGGGCCAGAAGCTAGAAATCCTTTGTCTTCTAGACTGCTTAGCAAATTGCATGAAGGGTGCTGTACTGCATTACAGCTTGTATGCTTGGTGCTATCACCTTGGTTTTGACAAGGGAGGCTCAGGTTTAGATTCCAGGATACAGTATATCCAAAAATCAGACTTCCAGATGCAGGTCACAAATGAGGTGGAACTCATAGCTGGGGTGGTAAAAAGCCCACTGCTGTGCAGAAGGCAAGTGGCATATATTCAGAGGTGTCTTTCTAGTGACTTGCATGTATTTCAGAAGTGGTCTGAAGCTGTTTAGGTTTGAACACATAATTGAGTAGTGGTTTTTTTGAGTAATATAAATCTATTCTTTCAGATGTTTTTGTCACAGATAAAGGTTTATTGAATTTTGTTATTAACACCTAGAAACCAATATTAACCTAGGAAGTAAGGGCTTAGTTTTTATCTTCACAGACTCAATTCTGGGACCGCAAATGTAAAGAACCTCCTTCAGTTGATCTGAATTTACTTTCAAACTTCTATCTCTGAGATGATTTCTGAATACTTCCTTCAAACATTGAGGTTATGATGGCTGTTTTCATGCTGTGCTTAGCTCTTTTTGAACTTATTATTTCTGAGGTTTTTAAAATCTCGTTCAAAAGATATTTTCATTTATAAGAGTTTCTACTCTAGAGTGCATGTAAAAACTCTTGTTCCAACATAGCCACATAAGTTTGCTTTTCAGACGTTGAAAAACTTGCTCACATTGAAAATATTACTTCACTTGGAAAGAGCTGAATGATGCCCTGCTTTTAAAGGATGTGTAAGAAATGGTCTGAAGTAAAGGGAACATCTCTGGGGTTTGTTGTCCAGAGGCAGGTGCATAGGGAGTGGGGAGATGTGGTATGAAAGACCTAAATAGTTTGGACATCCATTTCAATTGTCCTGTTGTCTTAGAATTTGCTATGCTCTCATTAAATACTTCTTATCATAAAACTATAGTTATCTGATAACAAAATGTGGGTTCTTTAACCTTAAAAGTTGAGGGGGGATCTATTTTTGTTTGGGTCTTAAGTTGGCAGTTTTTGAAACTAACTTAATTTTTTTGTTTGTACTTTTTGTTTGGTTTTGGTTGGTTGGTTGGGGTTTTTTTCCTTTTTAAAAGCTGTTAATCCAAACCAACCAGCCACTCTCTCACCCCAGCCTGCCTGGGCTAAAAGGCCGCCTCCACCTACCTCTGTGAGCCCTGTGTCCTTAGGGAGTGAGGAGCCATGCACATTTTTTATTGCCTTTCCAGCAGACTTCTTGTCTTCAGTGCTGGCTACAGGAAGTACAGTCTGAGTCCACATGCTCTTTGAAAGTCTGATGCAGAATCTGGACTGATCTAATTGGGATCTCTCTGGTATAGGACTTGCCTAAGCTGAGTGTTTATATTTTATTTTTTTTTTTAATTTATCTTTGTAAAACTGTAGATAGGAAACAAATCTGTACATCCAGAACATGTAGGTGTTAAATTAAGCTGGTGTTCCAAGTAATTGAATGCAGCTGTGATGTAAATTACTTATGTAAACACAGCAGTAATTTCATATCCTTAGAACAATTTATGTTCTGTAGCTTCTTTTACCCATGCTCCAGTTTTGTTAAACAACTGAGAGTAATCCTGGGAGGCCCATCTCACTTCAGGCTGTTTTATTGCATGAAAATGCCCTTCAGAGTGCTGGGGAAAAAAATGTGACAATTTCTCTAAGTGTTTGAAGAGACTTCTGATGTCTTGAGTCTTTATTACACTAGAGGTCAGTGTACGATGGGAGCTTCTGTGCTCTGGTGTAGAGTTTCTTGCAGAATCCTATTTCATCAACTTTGAAACCAGATTCTAAGAGAAACTGTAGCCTGTTACTATGGAAAAAAACTTAACATTAATGTGTCTTGTGACTTTCTTGGCTAAATGACTTTTTTGAGCTTCCTTCTTTTAATTCTCCTTGCTTAAAGAATATTAGGCAAGTATCAATAACAGTACTTTAATGTGGTAAGCATGAATATGCACATTCAGTTGTTCCAGCGTGCAACTCACTCACCTTGCATTGCAAACCCATGACTTTTTGGTTAAGATATATTTCTATATGCCAGAGTATTTACAGGAGTCATCCTTAACTTGTGCGCTGTACTTATTGAGGGCATGGCGGGAGAATTGCACGTGCACCTATTATTTTTAGAGTAGTAGGTGTCAGTTGTCAGCTTCCTGAACACTGAGCTGGTAACCTCCAGGTGAGTGGCTTCACTTTTGAGTGCTGAGGGAAACACAGTCAGGCATGATTCTATTGTGATACTTGTAGAGATTCTTTTCTCAGCACGTCTTCTTCAACTCTCCAGAAACGTAACTTCCTTAAATATCTGGAACGTGTAAGAGCAAATTGCTTCTGAAAACATCATTGAGCAGGGGGAACAGAGCAGATGGTCAAACTACAAGAAGTATTATCTGAGGTGAAATGGGAGAGAAGTGCACTCACTGAAGGAGAGTCCTGCTGACTGGAGCAGGTTACATCACAATGGTAATTTCAGTAAGATAGTGGGGAAAAAAAGCAATAGGGCAGATTTGAGCTGCTGGATGATTTCTGTGAGAACTGACAACAAACAAAAGTGCCTGTATCCTGTTAGTCTTGTGTAGGGTTCTTCTGAAATGCCTCGAAAACTTGAAAGAACATGGGATGTTAAGAGTTTACAGGCTTACGCCAATATAGATGGTAAGTGCAGTCATAGAGCTGAATTTTCTTGTTCTTAAATGATATTCTGAGTGTTCAAGAGATGTGGATCAATGAAAGGTTCTGTTGTCTTTCTTTTTGGAGGGGTGGAAGAGAGAGGGAACACAGTAAAAGGAAAACCAGCAGCCTGAAAATCTCCTTTGCACTTGGCTTCTACCCAGTATGTTTTGTTACATGCCTCTGGAGCATTAAGAAGGATAACACCTCAGCTGAGATAGTGTGAAGGAGGTGTTAGACTCTGGTTTAATTGAACTCTCTGTGAGGATTCCTGGCTTCACAGGACAGTTGTTGCACGGTTGTTTTTCCAAGCTGGTTTTTTTTTTTTTCTGTAAAAAATTAATATGTGCCAAGGCTTTGCAGAAGGGGGCTTTATCAAAACATCTCTAAGTGGTCTCAGGCTTCAGTGGGTTGGGTGAGAGCCTGAGAAGGCAATTGTTTTGCAAAACTGATGTGATATAAGTCATTAAGCAACAAATAAAACATCCTAACACTTTATTTTCTTTTCCTATACTTTTCTGATTGGAGGGACGCACCTTAATTTGTTTCAGTGAAACTCTTCAAAGTCTGTTGTGCACGTGAGAGCTCCAGAACTAGGAGGCTTAACTTAAGGAAGAGAAACTGTTGTAGGTGTCCTGTAGCCAGCCTAGTGAATGACCTGATGGACCCCTGCAGATTCTTGCATAGCAACTCTGTGTCTGTGCACGGTGGCCATCCTTCTTGGTTCAGCTGTAAGATGTTAAATTGGTCCAAATATTGATGTTTCCTGCATCCATCTATCTTTTTTTTTTCATAGAAATGTAAGTTTGATTATTCTCCTGGATCAAAAATGCATAGATCTTTGTGGCTAAGCAGAGATGATTACTCATCTAGTTCCCCTTTCTAGTTCGTAATACCAAGTATCCAAACAATATTTTGATGTCTGTCTTTCCTTCATAATGTACTGACTAATTCCAGGGTCTATCTGTTGTGGAATAAAGCAGAGTCCATCAAAAAGGAAAAAAAACTAATATTTGGAGTGTCTTTTCCTGCTTTTGTTCTAAACTCTCAGAATGTGGGGGTTATCAGACATGCGGATCAAGTGGTTTGCCAGGCACTTCCCAGATGAACTGCAGAGAGAGGGCAAAAAGTTGCAACCAAGGTCAGTCTTGAAAAGGTTAGAATTTAATTGCCAGCTCTCACATTTTTTTATTTCAATCTCAAATGTTTCCTGGTAGGTGCTCTGTATTTCTGGGTCTTATGTTTGTCTCATCATGAAGTTTCTTGCCAAAACTTCTGGTAAGACTCCTGACACGAACAAGGACGTGTAGAATATAGTGACATGAGGTTTTTTTTTTAGATATGTTTGCCTAACAAACCAACTCTGTTAAGATAGTTCAACTCCCATCATATTTTAAGGTTCTTTTAAAAGAAGGACAGACTCTGATGGGCTTCAAAGATGCAGGCCTTCAAAACTGCAGCACCACGGTCTTCTCTCTCTTGTTCCAATACACAAATGTAACATTTGCCAAAAAAAAAGAATTAATGACATGTAATGGTGGGACAATGGCAGTGTGCACCAGGATTAATGTGTGTCGTGCAGTATAAATGTCCTCTTTTCCTACTCACAGTGTCTTCCAGGAAATCTGTGAAGTAGCTGAACTAAACTATAATTGGATTTCAAATTCTTCCTTTTTTTTTTTTTTTTTTTTAATATTGATACACAAAAAGCAAGAAGGTAGGAATAGCAGAAGTAATCAGGCATCCCTACAAGTCAAGTCAAGTAGCAAGAAGGAATTTGGAAACTGAGCATTAGGTGATGGTGGAAAAACTGGTTTATATTTCTTCCAACTATCCCTTGACCATCTTTTTTTCCTCACCTTTCCTACCAGACTGGAGTGCCCACTCATTTACTCTTCCAAAGTGCAGGAATGCTCATTGGAGGTGAATGGAAATTGGGAACACGAAAACAATAGCATGTCGTTTCTTGGAACTTCATATGGAGTTGCATTCCATATGGAATTCCATATTCTTGGAACTTTAGGGTGGTTTCTTGCTTGAAATACAGAAATTAAATATGGGTAGATCTTAAAAACTGGCTTAGTTCTAATGTATGAACAGCTGTGTAACAGTAGGGAGAAGACTGAACTGCTGCTTTACCTGTTCTTGTGCACTCTAAGGTAGTCTATGTTTGCAGGTTTGCTTGTCTTCTAAAATCAGAATCTTTTCCAATTCAGGCAAAATTCCTGTCTTATCTGTCTTTTCAATGAATTATTTTTGTTTTGACCTCTTCTCTAGATGCTGTTATTAGTGTCTGACATGTTCAACAGCTGCAGTGGAAGCAGAGCAGTGACCTGACTGCTCTTAACAGTTGTTGCTCCAGTCGCATAGGATATCATGACTTCATTTTGTACCTCTTAATAGATTAAAAAAAGAAGTTGAATAAAGCAGTTATGAAAGTGAAAGCAGTGTATTTGGCACGTAGACATATATGCAGGTGAGCTGAGCCTGAGCTGACCAGGACTAAAAATGTTATTTTAGTTACCAGCTTTAATAGCAGGGAGACAATAATCTGTGCAATAGCACAGACTGCTTCAGGTAGTTCAGGTCTGCATTGGAGAGCTCCTCACTGCTCTTTGGAAAGAAACAACCCCACATGGTACAGAATAGAGTAACAAACCTGGAGTATTTGATTACTGTAAGTTTTTATGAGTCCAGGGGATTGGCATCTCTAAGGACAGTGTGGTGCTGGGATAATTCAACTAGTTTGAAACAACCTAACTTGGATACTTCGTCAACATGAGCATCCATGTAGGCTAAATCACCCTGAAATTAATGTTACAGGCACAGCCAGAGATGTTTTGTATTTACCAAAAAGAAAATAAAACCAATTGTGGTTCAAGCTGTGGGGATCAGAAATCAAGCCATGTGGCAGGTGTCTGCAGAACTGGACTTGCTTTATAGGTCAAGTCCACTAGGAGAGGTCTCAGGTCTGTCTCTTGATTGCTGTGGTTCTAGGAAGAGAATTGGCTCTTTCAGTTGTATCCACTGATGTTTAAAATTAAAGATTTTGAGGGAATTTTGGTAGATGCTGCTGGTTTTGTTATTCTCTTCAGTGCTGCTTGACCTTATTGAAAGATGTAATACAGACTACTTCCTGTGAAGTGGTTAAGGGAAAGTTCAGAATTTCCAGAGAAATTGGTAGTTCAAGAATATCTGATGTTAAAGGGTCAGACTCCAGTAGCCGTGAGGGATCAAGTTCCTCATAGTTCCTAGGAAACCGCAAGACTTCGCTTTCTCTAAGAGTGTGGCTACAGTGCATCAACAGCTGGGCTTTGAAGAGCTCTGTTGCTTGTGGTGATGATCTCATCCATATGAGTGGGCAAGGCAGCAATATGGTCTAAACTGCTTCATTCCTGGCAGTCAATCAGTTCATGCCCTTCGTGCTTCTGCCTGCTAGTTCTGTAGTTGTTGTCATATCCTGGGATGTGCATTTGTTGTTCTTACCCATACTTGATTGTGTTTGTTTCTTGTAGGGAGACTGCCTTTGGATTGTGAGCCACTTGGACATGGTGATTCAGACATACCTACAGGGTCAAGCCTGTATGGCTGGGATTTAAGGTAAGCCTTTGCTGAAAAATAAATGCAAATGTGAACCAAGAACTAAAGGTTGTTGTTTTTCTTCTTTTTCCTTTTTTTTTCCCTGGAGTTGTTTGTATCAAACATTTAAAGTAGACTCTCTGTGTGCCTCCTAGTGTGTATTTACCTTTAATAAAATGCAGTTAAGATCCCAGAGTAGACTTTAGGACCTTCAGAAAAGCTGATTGGTATTTAAATACCTAGGAGATGCCCATGCAGCTTTAGGAAGATGGGTTATGCAGTAAGAAAGGGACAATACAAGTTCCTGATACTTCATCTCAGTATTCATTAAGAGGCAGCAAGTAGCTGAGATGGAACCCCTGTTCCAGCCTTTCTATCATTCATTTTTCCAACTGTTGTATAAGAAAATAGCTTCAACTATTCTAGACTACGTGCAGTTTCTTCAAATGTAACATTTCAATTAATTACAGATCTGTACTCTCTTTCATGTTGCCCACTCTTCATGATTGATTATATATTTGCAGTTTAGATTTGATTCAGTTTTTTTCAGTTCTTGGATAAGGGAGAGCATTTCCCTGTGTGAGCACAAACCAAGAACAAAAGGTACCTTTTTGTGTGTGTGTTTGTGTAGCAGGTTCTGTCTGTTCCACAAAAGCAGAGCTCGCATAACTTGTGGGATTAATCTTGCTCTTGGAGAATTGTGTAATTTTTGTTACTGGAGAGTTGTGATTTTTTTGGACACGATCAGGAAGGTCTCGCTGGTTCGTATCAGCATAATAGTATATAGGTGATCTTTTAAGTTTCCTAAAAGAAAATTGATGTCTAATTCTGGTCATACTGCCAGGCAAGAGCTGTCATCCTGTTAGTTCTCTTGCTAAATGTAGGCTATGTATTTTCACAGAGATATGGCAGACACCTTTTCAGTTGTTGCTCCATTATTACGTGAGAGCTGTGTTCCTTGCAACTTGTCACAGGTCCTGAAAGCTGCGAGAACATGGTGTAAAGAGTGGAAGTTTGAATGAAAGCTTCTTTTGCTGGTTTTAACATACTAGAAGAAAAGTGGGGGACTGGGACCGTGCTTGCTCTTACATGTGCTAGAGAGCTTTGACAAGTTGGAAGGACTTGCAGTAGAAAAGCAAAACCTTGACAATTCAAAATTAAAGCCTTTTTATAAAGTCTCCTCCAAAAATGTTGGAGCAAGCACATTCACATCACATTTATTGGCGGCATGGTTCTATGCAGTGAATAGTTTAGTGAAGGTGAGCAGAAGTATCCTGTTCTTGCAATACTAATGCAGATATGTGAACAGTCATGGGAATTTAGTTTAAGGATAATAGGTACTTAACTTCTTTCAACGAAGACTCAAGTAAGTCCAGCCTCCAGAGAATTTCTTGCTGAACTTGTTTCTTTGTATATACCACCATAAAAGGGTTGTAACTTTCAGAAGACGATGCTATTAGACCATGTGAATGTGTATTCTGGCTGTATTTGAAAAACAACCAGCACCTAAAATGAGGTTTATTTTAGTAGACAGTTTACACAACTGGAGTTTAACAGTATACACTTTGTTTGTTAACAATTTACACACTTAATGTGACATAGCTGGACAAGGTCTGAAAACTAAGCCAGATGCTATTTGGATATATAGTCTTAAGATGAACATGTTTAAGTTTTTCCACAGCATCTTGCAATACGGTGCAGTATTTACTGTAACTGGCTTATAATGTATGTTCATTAAGCAATTAGATGGACTTCAGATTATCAGACTGTAAAATGATGGAAGAAAATTGATGGTCTCTGGAGGTCATGATCCAGCTTTCTACTTCGTTGCTGGAGTTGCATCTGAGTAAGACTGGACAGTGGACTTTGGAGGCTGGAAAATGTGCAATCAGATGAGTCACTTATACTCTCTTTTCTTGTCGTTCCAGTAGACACAGTTTATGACCAGGTATTTTGTTTTTTTTAATTTACAGTGTTAGCTTTGCTAGCAGCATATCACTTATCATGTACTACCTGTACTGCATAACTTCCACAAGGAGAGCAAAGTCAAGGCTTCATGTGCAAGTTCCTGTGCTGTCTTGCTGGACACTTAAGCAGCCCTGCTTATATACGAAGAATCATGTAGTGTTCCTTCTAATATTGCTGTATCTTTAATTGCATAAATTTCAGCCAACTCTTGCTGGCTAGTGTAGCTTACAAAAACAGTGAACTGATTAATTTCTGCCAACTAGGATAGAAACTGGGGATGCCCAGTTTTTATAAATCCCCTGTCAGTGCAGTGGTCCCCTTCAGGTTAATGTTCTTGCTAACCACCCTGGAAACTTCATCCTCTCCCTTCTCAGGCTGAAGGCAGAAGGATTTATTTCCCATTTATTTTTTCAGTAAGATTGTTCCCCTCTACTATGGTTCAGCTATTTTTTTTGAATACTTTGTAAGCTGAATTGTTAATGCACCATTTAAAAAAAATAATGCCATGCAGTAGCTGACCATCTCTTGCTGACCCAGCCGTTGGGGCTTTTTTTTTCTTTTTCTCTGTTTTGAGAACTTTTACTTGAACTTTTACACTTTACTGGTACAGAGCAGTAGTACTAGACTTATTGCAAAAGCCAAGCTGATCTTACAGGGAATGTCATCCTGTTGAAAGTGGTTTGCTCTTACACAACATGCTTTTGTTAAAGTGTGTGTGTTTGGTATAGTACCTGTTGTGCCTGGTATTCTCTGGCAGTGTTACTTGTGCTCAGCTTACCTGAGAGTGGACGTGTTAGTGATGGCATAGCCTGGTGTTTTGCGCAGAGGGTTCAAGTCTTCAGTTGTAATTAAGAGTCTATCAGTTCTTCACCTTCTCCCTTGTTGGTAAGGACTGATCTTATGCTATTTTCTCCATATAATTCCTCTCAGACTTTTGGATTGCATTACTTGAAGGCATCCTCAAAACTTTGATTTTGACTACCCAGGTCTGACACTGTGTGTTCTTTCTGTAGTAGGGCTTTTGAGGAGCAGCCTGTCCACCTGGGTAATTTCTTCCTTATTTCCATTCAGTGAAAACTTTCATTTTTGTTTCTAGGATTTGAATTATTTATGTCTCTTCCCAAAGCTTTTCTTGAAGTGCCCTACTGAAAATGTCTGAGGAGCAATGATTCAGTTCTAATGCTCTTGCTCATTTCTTTGAATCGTGCATTCTAACTTCATTAGTGGCTTCTACAAACCTTGGTGTTCATGACTTGCAACTGATACCTTTTCTAAAAACAGAGGGAGAGAGGAGAGGGAGTACTCTGTTTATTTCAACAGCCACAAGCAACACTTCCAAAATACACTTGTGGTTGTATCGCAGAGTTATTAATCTTAGGTTATCTAGTGGTGAGTAACGCGGTGAGACAGTAGCCTAATATGTCTAGGCTTTATTTAGAAAAGTTAATTCTTGTCGAAGACAACACCAGTGTTTCATTCACTGTGTTTGCTGAATCCTTAAGTACAGATACCAAGTCTGTTGGCAGTTCATGATGCCAAGATACAGCACCTTGCCTTTCAGGGTCTGACTGCAAGTTTTAAAGGATCTTGCAGTACAGAAAGAAACAAATTCCTCTCCCCCTCCAGCTTCTCTCCTTCCAAATGCACTTTTTTGGGCTGTCCTGTGGTTTGATCAAAGTTAACAAAGAGTTGTGAAATCTCTGGATCAGATAGATTTTTCACTTACGTTGTGGTGATTTTTTTTTTAACACTATTATTTCATTGGTGAGGTGGTTCACAATTAGATTGTAACAGCTTTCTAAATTCTTCAGCCCAAGCCTAGATTATACCAGTTGTTACATTTAGAGAATCCTAAAGGTTAAGAAAAAAATTACTTTTTTTTCCTCAAGTTAAACCTGTAGAGTCTGTGTATGTGTCTTCAGTAAGGCAGGAATCTTTTACTGTTCTGCCTATTTAAAAATAAAATGGAAGAGCAAATCCTCTCCGGCAAACTGGGAGTTCCTCAGTTTTTGGCTTATATACAGTTTGCATTGAAGATAAGCTGGTTTGCGGGGCATAGGCTTTGACACAGAACATGTGGCTTTATTCCCATGGAAAGACAATGCAGCTGAACTGGGGATTACTGAATACTGTGGAGTCCTCCCTGACTTGCCACCTTCTCACTGATTCAGAATGCAGGGAATTGTTTGCCCCTGTGGCAATAACATCATTTTAATTTGTGTCTGGTAGTGAAAGAATGAATGATATCTTCTCCCAGAAAGACAGAAAGTGTTTGTGTTTGTTTCGGGTTTTCTTTTAAAGTGTTGTTGGTTTGGGGTTTATTTTTTTTAAAAGAAATAAAAAATCCTCTATGGGTCATTTTAGGCTCTCACAGAAACTTGAATGTGCTAAATGAGTATGTTTCCCTAGCTGAGCCAATAGGGATAGCCAGGCACAGGCAACACTTTTATCCCACGAAAGGGAGGAGGGGTGAATGAGCCAGAAGATATAAGCTGAAACAAAGCCATGCTGTCCTCCTGAGTCATTCGCATACAGTGGATGGGTAAGGCTTCCTGCTTCCTGGGACACAGAAGTGGGGTCATGATTCTAACAATGGATGTTGGTAAGTCGCTTTTTATTAACTTTGTCTGTGGGTTTTTTTCTGGGAATTCTCTCCTTCCCCTTCCCTCCCTAGCTGAAAAGAAGATATCTGTAAACTGGGAGGCTGAATTGTTAAATAAAAGAATGCTTAATCCAGACTTTGCATGCTGTGTGCACTTCACTGTGTGTCACACTGGTGTTATTTCTTGACTGTTACTCATTGAAGCATATACCCTCTCTTGCAAAACAAGACCTTGGTATCAAAAGTCTGTCTGTTAATTTGTACTTTTCTCTTCATTGGGGCAGAACCTGTGGCCTGAGAGGTACATGATGTCTCATTCTCTTTGATAATAGGCATGATAGTGTCTGGAAGATACGTGCCAGATCTTAGGCTTGTTGAAAAGAGCTAGTGGTGAACTAATATATTGGCTGAGGCTTCCTTTACTCTGTGTTCACAGAAATTTTGTTTCGGGGAGGAAGAGGGGAAAAACTGCCACATTTCTGTGGTAGGCAGCTCTGCTTTCAGTGCTTATAGCCAAGGAAGCGTATGTGAAAAAGCACACACAGGATTTGGAGGTTTTTTTAATTAGATACGAAAGTGAAATCTTTAACATAGTTCCCTCTGTGATAGAGAGAATGAATGTAGAGTGGTTTCTATAAAAGAAACAAGCAATCCCAGTCCTGCTTCTTGAGAGGGGGTGTGTTTCCATGTCATAACTTGCATCCTTCAAATTCCACAGTAATAAAAGACCTTGGATTTTAAATGGTTATGGATAGGACATAAAGCACCAGTGGTTGTGCTCTGGCAACATTCTCTCGGCTGCTCCTTCTCTTTACCAGCTGCAAGCATGCCTGCTGCATTTTTAAGAGGTCTGTTGAACTTTTGTCAGCAGTTGGTTCAGTGACTTTTTTTTCACCACAGTGCAGAAGCATAATGTGACATGTTCTACAAGCTCTGTTCAAAGTGATAAACTTAGTAGGGTAGATCTCTCTGGTCTATTTTTTTTCTACTTGTCACATGCTGGGTTTACTCCATGCTAATGAAAGGCTCACTGTCCCCCGTGTATCTGAATAGATTCAGTTGGGCATATGCTGGGGCCTCAAGGGAAAAAGTCTCTGTGCCTTCTGATGGCTCTTTGACTTTACTGAGACTTTCAAAAGGTGAACCAGCTGGGTTCTTCATGCACAATTTAGAGGAGATAGCAAACCACTTCATTTAACCCACCCATACCTAATTAAAGTTGCTTTGTTATCGTCTGTGTAGCCAAGATTGAAACCAGTGACTCTTTTTGTGTTCAAGGTATGTTACATGCTTTGCAAATCAGTTAAAACCCAGGCCTTTAACTGAGATGATAAATTTTAACACAAGCTCAAAGATGGTGTAGGGTTGGCAATTTTCCATTAAGTGGAAGATGGTTTTTTAATTAAGTTATTTTTTGGCCCTTCTATTAGAGTAGCTTCTAGAGGAGCCAAATTTCAGGCCCTTAAAGCAGTTTGAATACCGGGAATTGGTAATCCTCTTCTACCCTTGCTTGAATAAGAAGGACTGATGCCTAGACTGTAGATGTCATGCCAAGTATTTTAGGAGGATGCCCTGGCACTGTTCAGAATTTACATGCTTGTGGGAGATAGAGATAACAGGTTTTGCCCACAAGACTCTTCTTCCCCTTTGAAGTACCAGAGTTCCTGTACTGCCCTGGAGTAATTAAACTCATTGTTTTGGAGAGACTGGGGGGGATGTTTAATAATACATGGTTGAAAAAATACCGTTTATTTGCCTATAATTACATACTTGCATTGTGTGCTGTTTCTTTGCACTGTGAGGTGAACCATAAAGATAATGCTGCTTTTGGATCCATGTTTCATTGGATCCAAGCCTGATTTTTTTTTTTTTTTCCCAGAACCATGTCACTGCACTGGTTTCTCAGGAATTACTGTGCTCTTGTAGTCCTAGTGGTAATTTTCAGTTATAACAACTTGTATGTTTAGTAAACATATATTTTGGAAGGTCCTAATTCTGTAAGAATTCTTAAATTATAGTTCTCAACTTCTTTGTGGGAAAATGGTTCTAACTACCTGAAAGGAAACATTGTAATTCAAGGATTTATAATAGGGAATTCTAGTACTTCACAAGTGTATTTAGGTTACAGAAAAAAATATGCAAGAAATGCCTTATGCCTCATGCCTCAATCTGGGACATGCATAGTGCCCCATGTAGTTTATCTGCTTAGTTTCACCCACCTTTTAAAGCTGTCCTTGCTGTTCTTGGAACTGTTTGCTTATTTCAAATTGTATGTTTGCATTACAAGTCAGGGCTGATAACTTCTTTTATATGGGCATGAAATATTTAAGCTGTTTTTTAACAGAATAAAACTTCTCTTCCTTAAGATAATTGTAAGAATAGTTGTTCATTTGTTTCAAATTTGTATTTAATGCATTTAATTCTGCTGCATTTGTCTTAGCAGCTTCTATTTTCTGTCAGGAGGAGGACTAAAAATGTTTTGGATGGGGGGGAGTAAAAAGGAGGGCTGCAAGACAGAGTTGACAGTATAATTGGATTTGAAGCAGCTACAGGCTGGGACTGTTGCAACAGCTGATTTGATCCTTCTGAGTTTCAAGAGCTATTTATGGTAGATTAGCTGTATCAAAGCTCTACTGTTCCAACCATAAAAGGTTGGTCCTCTGTGAAGTTGCCACACTGCATTTGGCTTAGTCCTCTGAGGTTGGAGAGCCTATAGCTTTTTATGTGGATAAATCCAGTGATGGATGGAAATACTAAAGGCAGATCAAGGAATAACACTGTTGAGGACTTCAGATGGCAGCGAACTCTTAAAAGGAGATTTTCACTAATAAATTTTTTGCTCTGATGTTTGGAATCAGCACTTGGATATAGCTCCTGCATATTTACTGCATTTGGTGAACGCATGCTTTTAGGAAAGCGCTGTTCTAAATTTATCTGACTTATCTGAATCATCTTGACTGCACATGTACTTGCCAGCCATGCATGTTGATATTTGGTAACTTTTGTGAAGTCACTTTTTTGTTTTCTAAGTGGGTGAGTGTTAGGTCCTTTGGAAAGGAATTTTAGCTGAAGTGAGTAACTTCTTCAAAGAAAGAATTATTAAATACTTGGCTAAAGAGCGCTTCAGGCGATATCTGTAACTATTTTGAGAAGACTTTGATTCCTTTTGCTACATCTTTCTGTCCTCTGTGTAAAGGCAGACAAGTGGATTTTTTACAGGACTCTGAAGTAAGTAGCACCTCGTCCGGAGAGCTTGCACGCAGTCGCTCAAGTCAGTTGTTTGAGAATATTCGCAGCATTGTCAGGTTGAAATGCAAGTGGGTTTATTCCAGCCTGTGCATGCCAGTCCTTCAGCCTTCCTTAAGGCATTTTGTGTTTTTTATTTTCGTGGTTTTGCTTGGAAGATGAGTTCATTCTGCTATGAATGGAAACTCCTGTCACTGGTTGGTTTGTGTGATGTGTCTATTCTTTTTCAGTTTTAGTATGTTAACCTTAGCTACAGTAATACAAACGGCTATAAGAGCACTTATATAGCAACTAAAGTCTTCAGTAGTAATTTTTTCTTGTGTTTAAGAAGTTCTATAAACACATGTGAATACTGTTGCATTGGATAACTCTGTTGTATTTTAAGACTTGGAGTGTTCTGAAAAAAGCTTCCTCCGACTTTCCATTCTCTTATTTTTAAACATTATCAGAACACCACAGGTGGAATTTCCTGGCACTGTTTTACCTTCCTCTCCTGCAGCAGTATCCTTGCACACAGCTACTCCAGCCAGTTGTTTGAGAATATTCACAGGATTGTCAGGTTGAAATGCAAGTGGGTTTATTCCAGCTTGATAAAGGGGGGCAGCATAAGGGACAGGGGGATGGGAAGAGAAGTTTCCTTGCTTCAAGGATATCCCAGGTGCTGTGTTTTAATATCCAGAAACAAGAATGTTGTCCTTGCCAAAAAAAAAAAAAAAAAAAAAATCTCAATTTCCCTTTCAGGAACTACCAATTTAAGGCCATCTTCCATTTTCTTTGGAAATGTCTCTAGAATTTTTATTCTGAATTATATAAACCTTTGTTTTAGCCCAGGGAATACCAGAAGACAGAACATGTCTGAAGCATTACTGTTTAAAAACTACTGTATCAGTTTAGGGATGGGAATATTTTATTGGAATAACCAATAAAATATATATATTGAATTTTTCTCACACAGACTTTGTTAGATATACATATAAATACTCACCTCTATCTTTGTATTTTATAGGAGATAGAATCATTCTACCTGTAGAAGCAGTGAGGATTAGGAAGAAACTGACTGATCAATACTCCTTCAGACAGCCTCTTAATTTTTGTATTGAATTAACAGATGTGTGCTTCAGTTTGATATCTGATGTTAGAATGTTTTTACATAATTTCAAGTAAAATTAGTATTTTTCAAAATTAGTATTTTCCAGCATCCTTTTTTATGTGATCCGATTTTGTTTTCCTTTGCTAATTACATTTCAAAAAGCAAGTTGCTATAAATTGTTCCACTATTTAAACGTGACTGTTTTGTTCCTGTTAACCTGTTTAAAAGGTGTCGATGCCTTAAAAGCCTTAAAACCACAAAGCCATCAGATATGGAAGTTAGATACCCCAGAGTGTGCAGAAGAGCAGGAACACACTGTTAGAGCTCTTGACTTGAATTTCAGACTCAAGTGAACTAATGGTATGATGCAGGAAATATTTTGATTGATGAAAAGTAACAATATCCGCTCCTCTTCATGCAGCAAAGGCTTAAACATGTTGGAATAGGTAAATTTTCTTCCTCAGCTCAATTTAAGTGTTACTGCTTGTTTGTCTTGATTGAACTGCTAAATTACATTTTTGGCAAAAATTTCCAGCAGGAAGGAGAATTTCAGATTTCTCTGGACTTTATTCTGGACTTTGTACTTGGACTATAGCTTTGTACTTGACATGTCTTTGGTAAATTCTTTGGTAGTTTATATGGGATAAAGGTAGTGGGGACATGCAAGCAGTATTAATCTGTCTTTGAACTATACCATTTTTATACAGAGAAGAGACACTGTAATTGTACATAGAGTTCCCCAAAACTATCTAGTTGAGGAACAGTAAAATGATAGTGCAGATTTCTTCACAGTGAGTCAAGGTAGACTCGAAGAGGGTAGAGTTGAGCCATTTGTGGCCAAGACATTTCCAGACAGGTCAGAGGAGTCTTTTGCTAGCTTTCTGTGTGGAAAGTACATGTGTCTTACATATCCTAACACATTATAAGCCAAAGTTTCTCTTTTTGTCTAGGTTTATGTTGATGAAGTGGTCTGAAAGCTTTATATAGTCTTACTACATTTGTTTATGTGAAAGGATATTAAGAGTGTGTAGAACTTGGGGTTTGTGGTTTTGGGGTGGTTTTTTTTTTAATGCAACATTGTCATTTTACTTGCTTAGAACATGTTCACAAGATCAGCCCTTGTCTATGAAACCTTTAATACAATGAACAGAGCTTTTTTTTAATTGCACAAGCTTATTTAGTTTAAATTGTCATTGTTTGAGTTCACGTTTGTTCCCCAATGTGTTGGCTGTTGTGCATGGCAATTTCACTGCAGTTTTCAAGAGGCAAAAGCTGTGGAATTGTTTGCAGTAACAGGGTGGCTGAGATTATTCCCTTAGCAGAGGCATTGTGATTCATAGTGTGTTTTCTTGCTGGATGCAAAGGCCTCATGTTTCTCCATGGAAAAGCATCCATTTGGCATAATGGAGGGGAATAGTGATCCCAAAAAGGAATTATTGTGCACAATGGTCTCATCTTATTAGTTCTGTGGTTTTGCTACTTTCCCAGTTAGACACTTCAGGGTTAACAGACACTTTGGAAGGTCGTGATTTTTAATAAGCAAAACATGTCCTACTTGGAGTCTGCTTTAAGCAGATAAGAATGCATTGGGTAACTGGTGATAAAAATGCTTCTGATGTCACTTATTCACGTGGTGGTGTGTTGAAGGGAGTCTTTCAGTAGAGAGGCTACAGCAACTATGCATTAACTCTTTGCTGATTCATTTGGATTTAGTTGATGAAATGGTCTCTCTTTACTCTAATGCCGCCAGTTTTCAGAGCTTAAAAAAAAAAAAAAAAATCTTTCAGAGACCCAGATTAAAATAGTTTGGATTTCCAGACACGTCTCTCTTCAGGTATACAAAAAAGCATCATGAGAAACTTGGACATCAACCATCATGTGTTGTAATAGCTAAGGTTAGATACATTTCTAAAGCAACTTGAGGCTCCATCATACCATTACGGATGAAGTGTGCAATTTCCTGACAGAACTCAGCAGTCTGACACCACAAGATGCCATGCTGTTACTAGTGGTGTATTACAAAGGAACTGCATCTAGGTGTTACTGCCAAAGTACTGTAAGAAGTTAATAATACTTCCGTGGAGTTAATGACTGCCAAATGTGCTCCTCGTGGCTTATACCTGTAAAACTCTTGGCAGTCAGCAAAGACCTACAGAATTTCACTCTTGCTTTGTTATATCAGCCTTAGATTTAGACAAAAATACTGTCTATTCCCCAAAATAAAACAAAGGTAACACTGTCTCCTATTAGCTCGCTGCGGAAGGGTGAAGGATTGTGGATTAATGTCTCGGAACAGTTGCACCAAGTGATCTAGAGAATATGCAAGTCAGATGTGCTTTACATGTGACTCTTTCAATCCTGCCCTTTCTGACAAGAAGCCCAGAGACAGGTACAATAACTCTTTAACTCTTAGAAAATAACTGCCCCAACTGTTTATATTAACATGAAAAATGGACAGTATTTCAATGTATTTTCCATTAAGAGCCAATTGGCCCTAAAAGCAAGGTGAGATCCTACTGAAAGCGGCGTTTCAGGCAGCTGTTGGCATTCTAGTGGTGGCTAGGGTTGGTCAGGCTAACTCTGTAGCCACAAGTTAGGTCTGGGAGTTAAGACCTGGGTTCACTTGGCTTCAGTGTCACTCATCATAACACCTGCCTGTCTTCAGTTACAACAAAAAAAACTTGCCAGATTTTTTTAACACAGGCAGCTGGAGCTGAACAACTGGCACAGTTGTTCCAGCAGCACTGGATTTCACTTTTTGATGCTCTTCATTGTGAAGACAAGTAGCTGTTTTTTGCAGTGAGTAAAGCTAACCTTGAATTACATATTTCCTACTGTACTCAAACATCCAGAGCATATAACTCATTTGAAAAACCGGACTCAAAGCTTCAGTGTTGGTAACTCTAAGCAACTTGAAGCTGAGGCAGATAAAGCTTACTGCATGCCTTAAAAACCCTAGAGTTAGTTTTTACTAACCTATTTCAAACAAAAAACATATGCTAACTCCCTGAGTTAAACTCAGCAAAACCTGTGTGAATTGTACAAGCTGACTTTGAAAACATAGCTCAACCCACATCGTCTCATTCTGATCAAATAGTAGGAGGTGGCTTTGCAAGTAAGGAAACTGCATTTGGAGGTTGTGGTTCAGAATGGGAAACTTCATTTTATAGAAGTGAAATTAACTCTGGTCTTTAACAGCTGCATTACAGAGTTAAATACCAAATTCTTGGGTTGAAGTTTTCCATCTTTCCTACTTCCCTTCTTTAAATCATACTTCATAAAATAGCACAGAATGTGTTTTGGTTATAGAGCTCTACATACTAAAATATTCTGTTTATCAGCACACAGATATATAAAGGTGTGTTACAAATGTAACTGTGGCAGATGCAGTTTCAATATTGGCAAAATGCAGTGTCGGTTTATATGTGGAATTATTGGAAATTATTACTGTAGCTCTGCAAAAAATAAAAAACATTGTATTCTCAGTCAACCAACTGTCCTGAGAATGAGCAAAACCATTAGAAGGTTTTTTGTGGTCAATTCTGCTTTATCAGAATCATCTAGAATTGTGTTTCAATTGGCTACAGTTGTTTTGTACCTGAAACATAGTGAATCAGAACACCTCTGGAAGAAATATCTTCTGTTTGCAAAAATGCTTTGTATTTGGTGTGTGGACAACTTTGATATTTTTTTTTTCCTTGTTGAAATTTCTAGAAAGGATAAGGGTCTTTTGGCTTATTCAGAGCAAGAAAGACTAACTGAACTACCCGTGTACGCTGACAAAGGTAAGGTCATTAATTTTATGAAATGACATCCAAATCTACCTTTGACATCTCCCAAGGATTTTGGAGAAGTATGGATCAGGCAGGTAGATATGTATGTGTACATGTGTCTGCAAAGGGCAGACTTACACAAACATATTGCCCATTTCCGCAGCTGTGAGTCATGCAGAGAAGAGCCAGGCAAGCCAACAGTGCTGGTGCCAGGAGGATGGGCATGTAGGAATCTGTGCCAAGTCTTCATCAGCCTCCTGATTGCCATGTGTATTTGAAGAGTGACCTGTCCAGATGGAGATTTTGCAGAGGTGGGAATGGCATGTTTAAGCTGTAGAAAACCTGGCTGGGTTAAGCGCTTTGAAAAAATAGCAAAGACTTGGTTGTCTTGAAGTACATCAGAGCTCAAAAGGACAGATTTGATGATCCCGTGCTCACCTACAGCATAGTGTGCCAGATAAGAGATAAGCGTTCAGATCAGAGGAACTCTGGTAACTGAAAGAGTTTTGAAGTTAAAAAAGCTCCTGTATATGCAAATGGTTGTCATTTCTCTTCTGACTAGAGGCTGGAAACCTTTGCCAATCAGTCGTTAGGTGAAACCACAACTCTTTATGTGTAAGAGCTATGTTTAGGTGGGCACAGGAAAAGTTACCCATCCTGGCACTTACTCAGTGAGCCATAGAGGCTTAGTTTTTCTGGTGTCAGTTGTGTTTCTGGCTATCTGGACTACGTGTGTTTTCAGACTATAAGGATTCATAAGGGTTTAGTCGAAGGAGAAAACATAGTATCAACACACTTCTGTTCAACATTTTATTCTCTGAGCAAGTAATGTCTTCCAGACATATTAACTAGGAATTATAGCAATTACTAGTTGCAGAAAAAAAACATAAAATCATCGATAAGACTTTGCGTTCTTCATAGCTGCCCTACTTTAAGCGAGGGAGGTCAAAAGCAGCCTTGCTATTCACTTGCTTGTAGACTGGTGCTTAGGGTTGTCTTGGAGTGGGTAAGTTTCAAAATGAGGTCTCCTCATTTCTTTTGGAAATCCCTAAGCAATTGGATACCATTTGGTGAGGCCAGTCCCATTCTTTCCTACTATTGTCAGGGATGATTGTCACTCTCCACCTGCGTTAGACATTGCAGCACACCTACTGGATCGTGTTCCTGCAAATAATCAAGGCCAGGGCTACCAAGCTTGCTCTTGTGACTGCTTTAGGCAGCTAATGGTTTGGATTGGCAGGTAGGAATAGTGGAAGTCGAAAGCTTGCTTTGAAATACCAGTTTAGGAATCCTTCCCACTCCTGTCTCCAATCTGTTTGCTCCAGAACCAGTCTCTCCAGCAGTGTCAGTTGGCTACATGGTCACACAAATCAGGGAACTGCTCTGTAAGAACTTTTTTCCACCTCCTCTCGAGCCCTGAGGGTTTCCCAGACCCTCTCACGTGGCTTTCCGGTGTGGGTGCTGGTTTAGTGGCAGTGGGAGAGTCGGGTTTTAAAAAGAGCTAGGATAGGTGAGTAGGGAACACTGTTGGATCTGGTTAGATGGCAGGAGAAGAGACAAAAACTGGAGGCCCTATGAGCTCTGTGAGGTACCTCAGTGCTTTGTTTTCACCACATCAGATGGGATGTCCATATTTAAATGTTTGTGGCGTGAGGTCTATCATACTGTGTTCATGATAGCCTCAGTTTGCTTGATTTAGAGGATTCAGCAAACCATGGTAAGGCAGGTAGGCCAATGTGTTATACAAGTGTTGTGCTAATATTCTTATGCAAAAGAGACTCTTTTATTTTAAGACACTACATTGATTTTTGGACCAAGTCTATTGCTGTGTCTTCTAACCCAGGGCTAAAATTTCCTGGTGATTTACTTGCCTCTGTATCATGTTTCTGAATGAGTGCCACGGGGACTTAAATCTGAACAGTCTTCTACTTGAAATTAGTTAGTTCTGCACCTTTTATTTGAGATATAAGTAAGTGTTTGTCTTGAATTATAAAAGCTCATAAACTGCCTGTACTGGGTTGTTGGGACTTCAGCAAAAACAGGTATAAGTAAAACTAGGGTATAATTTTGATGGGCAGCTATGAAAGACAAAGTTTGATATCACAAAGAAAATTTGATATCACAGGAACTTTACAGCTTGATTGAAGGCAGCATTAAAGTAGCACATTTCTGGTGAAACACTAAATATTTCTGATTTAAACCCAGGGCTAGTAATTGAGTAAACTTTTATGAGTGACTTCCAGTGCTTGTGATGATGTGAGACTGAATGCAAACAATGAAATGTCATGACAGCACAACTCTGCGGAAGTTAATTCTCAGGGGAAAGGTGACTTCACACACATTCTTCTCAGCAAACACTTTAGGTAAATCAAGAACTATTAGGCTTAGTTGCCCTGGCTTGTTCTTCCTGGTATTGCAAGTAGCCTTCCACAGCAGGCCTCTTGCTCTCTCTGCAAGTCTTGGGAGAGACAGAGGGGAGAGAAGGCAAGGGTTAAGAGAGGTCAAGGTTTAGGGACCAGGCTTTGAGACAGAAAGGTAGAGGTATTTTAAAGGCAATCACTTAAAGAAGAGGAGCTCTCCCATGCTTTTGTTTCTACTGTCTTGATTGGATAAATGAGCTAGTTTAAACAGGATCTTCAGTCACCTCTCTGCTGGGAACGGCCAGGGTTGACATGCTGGGATAATAGTCTAAGATTTAATCTGAGTATTGCATCATGGGATTACACCCTAGGAGGTGTAAATTACTAGTTCCCAACATGACTTCACTTACATGACCTGTACCCATACAATATCTCATTCAGTACCTTGGGGTATTTTACTCCTTATTTGTATTTTTTACTCAGTCTATGAAACACAACCTGCTGCTCGTCTTCAGAGTCTAATGAATGGTTTGAGTTGAAATGAGCTTCAGACTAACACTTCTGAATTGCTTCTTTCTTGTGATATGTAACAATTAGTTGAATTAGCATAACATTTTTTGGTGTCTATGTTGCTTCTACAAACATGGATTTTCGTGTTAAACACTTTCACTGTTGGCGGGGGAGCAAAAACTTAAGTGTGGCCCTCCTTGCATATTCCTAGACTCGTGGGCTGAAACCTAACCTTGAAAGCAGTGGAGCTGAGGTGTGCCCTTCTGCCTGTAAAGGGATGCTTGACTGCTGCTCCTGCTGGGCAGACATGTGAATCTTCCTGATACAGAGGAGAAATTTTGTCAGTTCACTGGGGGTTAAGTGTATTCAGTAGAGTACAGTAAAAACCAATGCAGTTGGTGGTACTGTTCCCATGGCCATCAAGCTGTACTCCCTGTGGGTGGTCTAGCCAGGCAGACAAGCTCAAAACGTTTGGAAATATTTACATAATTCAGGACCCTGAAGCTGGCCAACATGGCTGTATATCCTACAAGAACATAGGTGCCAAAAAAAATTGGGCATTCAGCTTTATCCAGCCTATCATGTTTTCCTTTGTAGATAAAAGTCCTTCCTTCAACCACCTGCCAAGTGCTGTAGCTGTTTAGCTTTAAGGGTTGACGACTACCCAAACCTGGTTTTGTTGCAGGCCAGAGATTTAACTTGCAAGCCACTAAAAATGAATAAATAAAGGTGGGTGATGGTGGTACTAGAGTTTTGCAGGGCAGACTTAGTTCAGATTTTTTTCACCTCCTTTTGGAGAACTTAGCAAAGCAAAAATCCAGCTTTTAGCTCAGGGGTCCTTGAAGTAAATTATTTTAACCCGTTGTTTTTTAAAATAGTCATAATAATTAAAAAAAAATTCAACTTCTAAAGGAGATCCCGTAAAAGTGAAAGGTCCCCCTTCCCCCTCCATAAAGGATCTCTCCGTGTTAGGGCAAACAGGCATCTTGTGACTTTTATAATGGGTCTTTGTGTTCTGAAGACCTAGCATAAATTATTCCTCCCCAAAGGCAGCTGGGAAACAGAAAAACAGGGCCAAATATGGTGGTTTGTCCACAAAAACAAGGCAGAAATACTGTAATTCCACCACAGTGATGTGTGCTTGCTGTACCCTGACCAGTGTCCAGGACTGTCTGTAGTGCAAGGCTTTTCCCCAGGTTTTGGTAAGAATTTACAATAGTCTTCCCAAACACCAGTCTCTGGCCAAAGCTGTGACCTGGGAGCTAGAGGAAGCACCAAGTGAAAAATTGCAAGTGATGATGTTCTATAAAGCCATTTTATTTATGGTACTTCAGACTTTATGGACTGGCCAATAGGCCATTGTATCAGTCACAATTTTAGCCTTTCCTTTTTTAAAACAGGATCATGATTACGATCTTCAGGACTTCTGACCTTTCTTCTTCACTGTCTGAGTTGCTGGTCTCTAATTTCTCTTCCCTTTCCCTGCAAGGATTATACGTGTTTTATTACATAAGTTATTCTTTATTTGCATTTCTCTCCTCCTTTATTCTTGCTAAGTAGTCTATAGGTTCTCTTTGGAGACACCTTTTTAAATATTATGTGTGCCTAGTGGTACCATTGGTAATTACTTTTCCAAATATCAAGCTTTTCATTGCTCAGTAAATATTTGGAACAGAAACAGAAACCAGAAACCTTGGCACGCTCATTTATGACAAATACCTCTTATCTTGTTTGTTCTGAAGCAGTGGTGCTGAGGAAAAAAATAACATAATTGCATCACTTATTCGAAGGTAAGATTTGACAATAACTTCAGAAAGTTCTATTTAAATTCGTTTTGTTAGGGAATGACAAAAGTAGTTCCGAGCTTTGTTGAGCTGCCTCTCTGCTGACAAAGGAGAAACATAGCTAAGGAATAGATAGGAGAAATGACATACTGTTTGGCTTTCTAGTTTTACTTTCCAGTTTGCATTAATATTAGGAGGAAGCTTGTGGCTTAATACACACCTGTCTTAATACATTTAATGTAGCCTTAAATTTGACATTCCTTACAAACTAATATTTGTGCTCTAAATATTTGTTGCTCGATTCAAGTTTGTAGGAGCTTTTGATCTACCTGCACTATGGACTTTATTGAACTCTCCTTTGAGAACTGGAGATGCTTTGTATCTGGAGATGGTTGGGTCACATGTCTGTGACATACAGTAATGACCAAACCAGTGGTCTAAAAGTGCAGCATTGTTACAGTTTAGAAAAAAATAAACTGTCAAAGAAATTATACATTTTGGTACTGAAAGAACCATCTATGCCTCTTGGTAATGGAATAACATGTCACAAACTTCATTTAGGTGTTGCAGCGTGGCAGTTTGATCTGACTTGTAGCACTTGCTGGAGCAAGCTGACTGTGAGCAGTAATTGTCTGTACTCATCTGATAAACTATTTGTGGTTTGGGCAACTCTTCTCTTGCATAGGAGCAGTCTTTGAAGGGCCCGTTGTCGTGTGCTTGGCTTGTAATTGCAGTGGCATGTAGGAGAGAAACAGGAGGAGGTAAGAGAGAAACAAGTTTTGTAGCCGAGAACCAGTGAGGCCTGTGAAGAAGTATCATGTGCAGCAGAGGGATGAATAGACATCCTTAGCATTCAGATGTCTGCTGTGTTGGGTAATCTCTATGAAATTACCTAGAAGGTTGGATCAACTGCAGGCTTGATTCACTTCCTGACTTGTAATAAATATGCTAAGGAAGAAGCAGAAATAATGGAACCTATTTGGGCACTGACATGCCATTGGCTTTTCATAAATCCCTGGAAGTATAATGCTGGCAAATGAATATTTATAAACCAGGCTATTAAAATTTTAAGACAACCTTGAGGGGATGATGTTAGACTCCAGAGTTAATTATAGAGATGGTAAAATTCTTGGCTAACTAGGCTGAACATACTCTCACAATAGTTTTTACACAACACAACAATGAGAGGGAGCCAGAGTGTTGGATGTAGGTTCTGAATCTCTTAATATATTCCCTGAATTGAAAGTCTAGCAATATAGAGAAGAGGAAGTATTTACATCCAGCTACTGTGGAAATAAATCACCTTCTAGTAGTTGAGTTGCCAATCATTTCTTTTGAGCTTATTTTTTTCACTGAATTGGTTACAGTTTTTGACTTACTTGTCATAATGTGCCCTGCTGGGCTGACAAGCATGTGGTGGCTCTCTCAAAAATTGCCAGTTGGTAAATGCGATCTGAAGTGTTCACTAGACTAATTACAGGGAATACTAATAGTTCTGTAACTTTACCTACTCAAGGTAGCAATCGGTTTTAAGGATTGTTGATCTGTTTTAACAATCTCTCTTACTCTCAAAAGAGTTATGAAAAATTTCTGATTTCAGTTTTGTAGGAGAGCGGTATTTTATAACGTTTTTAGAACTGATGAGGGTTTGGAGAGAGCTACTGAGGTCACAGTTCTAATCCCACTTGGAAGAAACAAACTAAAAATTCTTAACTTCTGTGGATGGCCAGTGTACTCTTATTTCTGCTGTTCCATTTTTTCCACAGTATGATTAAAACTTTGAGAGAAATGCCAGAGCCAATCTGTCATACATGTCCTTGTGCTGGTGCGATGGGCAAAACTGCTAAACAGGATTATAGCTACCCTGGAATCAGGGTAGTTGAAGTTCTAAATTATAGGATCTTAGTGAAATTAATGTTTCTGTTCCACTTCTAATGATATTTCCTTTCTTAAATAGAAAGGTTAAAAGGAAGAACACATTACTGTGTTTCTTGAATGAAAATCTGTACCACAGGACCATTTTAATGGCACAGTCCATAGGAAGAAGAGGAACAAAATAACATTTGGCATTATTTTTAGATGTGATATAAAATCTAAACCAAACTAGTTATTTGTTTTGGTCACAGAACAGGAACAGCTGCTCACTCCCTTTATTTTGCCAGAGCAAGGAACACAAATACTATAAACACAGATGAAGCAGTTCTTGAATCCCAGCAAAAAGCCTGAGAACAACTGTGAATGTCAAAACATGCTAAATAGGATTCTGAAGGTTTGGGAGGATTTAGAAAATCATTCCAACTTGCCTTGAAATTGAAATATTTCTTCTTAAGAGGCAACTCTTCAGCAATCACTAAGTCTAACAGAGATGCTATGTGACCAAGAAAATGCAAAGTCTTAAATTTTGAAATATGCTTTATCATAGATATACTTCCAAGAGCTCTCATCAATTTGGGGAGTGCAGCAGGAAATCGCTACTGGTCAAGTGAGATGTGCTGCAATTTTGAGAGAAGGAAAATCACCTATTTTTAACCTCAGCTTTCAGCAGCCCTACTTAGGGTAACTGAAAAGGCAGTGTCTGCTTTTGGGAGTAAAACATAGGCTGCCTTTTGGACAGAGGCCTTCAGAGTCCTCTGAGATAAAAAGCATGTTTATCACTTGCCTAGTCCTGCAGTTTGCATGATTAAGTAAGAATTCCACACTTACTGCTCAGTCTTGAGCCCTTTTACTACGAGAGGGACTTGTGCCACAGAAACTCTCCTACCCACCTTCTTCCTGCTTACCATGCTTTAGCAGTGTGGCCTCTCTGCATAAGATCAGGCAGGAAAAATAAAAACATACATCTGCAAGATATATTTCATGATGAAAAACAAAGGTCAAGACTGTTCTGGATGAGAGGATGAACGTAACTTGCAGGCAGCCAAAGTTGCATTGGTTGCATTTGTGCAGGAGACAGCAAAGTTACTTGCTACAGAGGAAGAACTGGACAGATGCCAAACCTTCACCACAAATCTGTCCGGTGGGAAGAAAAACCTTGTTTGCTGGAAGCCCAGGTTTTCCTTAGCATATTGATTATTTTTTTAGTAGGTATTTCTCCTTCTTTCTCAAATCAAGCATCCATCAGAGGATGGATGCAAATGGTTTCTGTCACTGAAGCCAGGTGTCCCTGTGAACACTATCTTCTAGAAAGGTTGGAAGTGAGAGACTGGCTAAGTGGTGATGTTCTACCCAGCACCAGTGCTAGGCATCTGCAATGAAGTGAATGTTTTTTTCCTCAGTTCAACAGGACTGAGCCAATGCTCCAGAAGCATAGGGGATACTGCAAGCAAAAGGTTGTGTAGAATGTGAACTTTAACTTGTGGAACAAAAAGTTTTTTTTTCTGAGGATGATGAAAGTACCTTTAAATAGATACCTCTTCTTTCTATTTTGCTTTAATGTATTTTTGTAAGGTTTCTGTATTTGACCTTGGCAATACCAGCGAGGAAGAAGACAGGGAAAAAACCCTGAATGGAACTTGGAGTCTTTTTTCCAAAAGAAAAAAGGAAAATTGCTGAAGGTACACCAGCTTTTCTAGCTGAGAGCATTTCTTGTTATAAGAGAAAGCAAGGTGGAGAAAGGAAATGCAAATAGATCCTGATCACTTGCTTAAGGTCGGGTTATTACTTCAGATTCTTGGGGTCTCCTCTTCTCACTTGGTCTCCTCTGCCGCTGATGTTCCTGAGACTCCCAGGAGATAGGAATATGAGGAAGATGACTGGCCCCAAGTTTTAGTTCCGTTTATTTTTGTCAAAGTGGTCAGCGGCTGTGTAAAAATAGTCTCTTCTCCCTGTCTGTGGGAAGAAGGGGGATGTGATCTCAAGGAGCCATCTTGCAGTGGAAGGTATTGCAGTGAACAGCCTGTGAGCTGCTTCCTGTTCCTGTGTTTTGGTGCATTGATGGTGCCCAGTTTGAAGTTTTGTATCGAGTCATTTGTCAGCACTTCAGTGTGTGCTCCCTGTCCCCCTCCCATTCATAGCCAGTGCTGCCTGTGCCTTGCATGTGACTATGCCCTCTTATCAGGAGCCCCTCCTTGCTCTCAAGAGCAGATAACGCTGCAGTCCTGAAGATAGCACTGTGATACAGGCAATAGGTGTCCTAAAGAGTGTAGCTGTGTGAGCTTCAAGCCTTGTGGGATTTGTATGGAGCTCTGGTCTTCCCCTCTTTCCTTTAATGATTAATAAGCAATTAGAAAGGGTTTTATTGTTTGTTTGCTTTTTCAAACAGTAAGCTCCACACTTGTTTTGTTTTGTTTTTTTTGGGTCCGAGGAGCATATGGCTGTATTGATTGTGCAGAGATGCCATTCATATTGCCAAGTTGTTGTTAGTTTGCATGTGGCCAGGCAGCATTTATGAAAAAGCCCTGCCCTGCCCCTGCTCCCTCATTGTTTCCAAATAAAGGCATGTCTGAAAGGCGAGTTAAGCCTCCAACTGCCAGACCTTAAAGAAAGGACCTTTTACCCATGGATTGAAAAGAGATGATTTATCTGCAACAAACCGTTCCTTCCCTACCCCCTTCCCTTTCTCAAATTAAGTGAAAAAGTTGCTTTAAAATTTAAATCGCGCAAACTGCTTGTTTTACACTCCTACTCTCTAGCAGACAGTTTAGGAACCTAAGCATCAGGCCTGGAGTCACCTCAAACATAATGAAACGTCCAACTGATACGTTTCATGTTACCTTTAGAGCAGTTTAAACAGAAAATGCTCATGTTCCTGGAAGATATTTAATAAGTGATCCTTTCCTTGCAGAGAAACCCTCATCTATGTGATGAGTGGGGGAGGTGAATGGCTACCTTGAACGCAAGGTAGTAGTTTGGGTGACTTTGTTTTTTTATTATTTCTTAAGCCAGAAGTACTCTTTATCATGTTTTAATTAATACAAGTTTGACGTGGCATAATGGTGGTTAGCTGTGTATGATCTAAGGGCATAGCTAACATGAGGTTGTTAGGAAGCAGTAATTTATTAGACCAGCTGGTATAGGGGGAAAAAATGAGCCAAGCTTTCAGGCACACCAGCACTTCATCAGGTCTGAAATAGAAGCAGCAGATTTCAAGGTTAAACAGAAGATATGAAAAAACACTCTGTTTAATCAGACATGCATTGAACTGCCAAAAAGGAGCTTGCTGGTATGATATTCCTTCAGTGGAGGGGGGAGGGGGAGAAGATAACTGTTATACTGGAGAAAGAAATAAGGAGTTTACAACCTGTTAAACAGGAGGAGACTATAAAACCAGTGCCTGATGAGCTCGTGGCTGTTCTTGGTATCTATAGGGGAATTGGGAAATTTTGGTTCTATGTTTTCTCTTTGCAAGGTTTTATTTTTGTAGGATTTTTGAGAATCAAGATTGCCAGATCAGTCATTTATGGACCTATCCTAGGGTTTAACAAAAGGAACTTTATCAGGCAAATCTAGTTGCAGGCATTCTTTGTCAATTGGTTGCCATCCTTAGCCTACACTAACGTAAGAAGTTATCTAGTACTCAGCTAATATTTCTAAAGGTAATGGCAGAAAGGAAAAAAAAACAAACCAACAAACCAAAAAACCCTCTTTTTTTTTTTTAAAGCATAAATTATTATTTACTTCTAAAATATGATCAAATCTATTCTAACAAGAAACCCTGAATGTGTTTTTATCTTTTTTCTAATACACTTTTAATCTATTCTTTTCCTCAAGCAGAAGCCAAATTCAGAGTTGAAATATTTTTAAAAGTGTTTCAAGGCTTTGTAGAATGATAGGTGCTTTACTTGTGCTGCTAACAGACTTAGCAATGTGCTGTTTCTGAGCTTTGAATTAGATTTGAGGTATCAATGTAGATTTGATGATGCACTTACGGACAATGTACATTGGACTGTACAGTGTGGAGAGCAGAGGAGAACTGTTTGATGCTCTTTAGAAAAAGTTTTTCATTATTTTTCTGTAGTGCTGTATCCTAAATTGATTAATATGGTAGTTAAAGCAATGTCAGATTAAACATGTAAAGCAGAATTCATTATCCCCTAACTTGCTCATCTGGCTTCTTAGTTATGTTTGATGGGCTGTCTGTACAAATGCCCTCTAAATTAACCCATTTATTTATTAACAGTTGCTTTTAAAGTTATGGTATCTGCCTTTATCATGGAAAACTGACTTTCAGTATCAATTATAATGCTCAAAACCACTGATGCTGTTGGAGTGGTGTCAGGAGTCCCAGGAACCAGCCCGTTCATTTTTCTGAGTCCCACTGCTCTGTGTTAAGAGGGCAGAGTTGTTTACTCAGCTGTGTCCTGTTAGTACCACAGGGCTGGATAGGTAAGTCTTGCATTTAACCCAAGCTCTGGGTAGGTGGAGGAGGTCAGAAAAGCTTAATCTAATTCAGATAAATTACTTGCCACGAAGGGGTGTAGCTGTGCTAGCATTTGTCTTTCTCTGCCAGAAGTCAGCTTCCTCCAACCTGCTGAAATAATAATTTGAAAAAAGTTATGTATTGGGAGGGATTACATAGCAAGTTGGATGGATTGAGAGACTGCAGCATCTTCTATGATCCTTGATGTTGTGGGATACGGCATATCTGTATCTTGGCTTCCTTCAAGGTAGTTTTATGGAAACCTTCAAAGATTAGTGTTAAAATATCCCTTTCATGTGGTACTTGAGTCTTATAAGTCTTCAGTCACATAGGTAGTATTGGAGCTAAGGTTTCTGTGTTTTACTCTCAAATTTGTTCTACCTGTAGTTAGTTGTGAATGCCCTCCAAGACATTTCCCAAAAATCTAAACTGGACACCAGGTCACCCTAAGGCTGGTCTTGAGGCATTGGCTATATTGAGTATGGCCTCTGTGTATGGCTCATAGAGAAAGTAATATTAGGAGCTAAAAGTAATATATTGGTTTAGTATTTGACCAAAAAGGAGTAGAAGCATTAGACTGACACTTGGCGTGGAACAAGTTACAGAAAAACTTTAATCTCACTGGAGCTTAATGGAGTGTGATGGCTCAGCTCGAACAGATATGAGTTTTGTGTATTGGCTGCCTGTTGTGTAAGTAGCTTTTATTTATGGCAGAGGTAGCCAGCATGCTCTATAAAGTGGAAATAAGAGTATTTATAGGACTCCAACCTGATTCATTTATACTACCAGTGCCTGGAAAGAGAATTAACTGGCAAAATACTTGATAGGATTAAAAATAGGAAGGGGAAAAAACTTATTTGTAGTAAATTCAGTAGATGGAAATGGATTAGCTATATATTATTCTGACAACATTGGACCCCAAATCTGTTCTGAGTTCTTTTTCAACCCCTGTCTCTTAGTAGGGGTAACTGAAAGGGTGCAAAAGGCTTGCTGCATTCTCCAAACTTGAAAACTGTTTATTTTTTATTTTTCCTCACAATGTAAGATACTAAGGGGGAAAAAAGAGTCGATGAACAGAAGCAGTTAAGCCCTTTTAAATATAAAAATAAAATGTTATTTTTATTTTTCTGTAGCGAGGGATAGATTTATTACAGCGTTTAACAACGTTTGTTATCAGATATTCCTGTTAAGATATTTCCCACAAAGTAGTGGCTGTGAAACACCCTCGGTGTTGATCCATCTGAAAAAAAAGCACTACAACTAACAGTTTATGACTTACACAGAGAAACAATTACTTGACTTTTGAAATAAAACAAGGCAGTGCTCTACACTAAATGTAGATTTCTGGCATTCCTGGTGCTGATTCATCTCTGTGTACTCCTTTCTCTTCCCTGCCTTTCTGTCTTTGGAAGTAATTTTTTGGGGCTACTTACCGAGCTACCTGACTTTCACTTTTCTTTGCTTCCCGATTACAAGACAAAAAGATAGGATAGGTGAGTTGTGTGTTTGTTCTGATATAGAATTTTCTTATAATCAGTAGATAAAAATAAGCTAAAAATCCCACCCAACCAAACTTTTTTTCCTGTGAAATCCAGTTGCTATGCAGGTGTGTTTTACACACCCACAGACCCTTGAAATATTAGAAGCTGGATGCTCTCACACTGTTCTTCATAAAGACTTGCAAGAAATAATGGCCAAAAAAGCTTCCCCAAAAGAAACTACTTGAGAACTTACATATGCCATTGTTTAATAGACTACTTTCACACATATACACACGTACCTTTGAGTGAAGAAAGTGAGAATTTGACTATAAAAATTAAATTATTCTTTCCAAGTGAAATCCTTATATAGTGTCTTCACTAAGAACAAGCCTCTAGTTCAGCACTCATTAACTAGCATTCTAGTGCTCCAGATCTCCTTGGATAAGTTTTGTCCCATATTGTGAGCTAATGCAACTCCTGGACTTACTCCAGTCTGTGCTGACTTTACATCTAGACTTTGGGTATAAGCTGCTGATTACGGTTTCAAACTTCCCAGGAAATGAAAACAAAGAGCTCAAGAAAATGTTGCAGCTTTTCACAGTGATCTCATGTATGGCCACATGCTGTCAGGATGTTTAAGTTTCTTGTGCTGAGTTTTAATGCAGGCATACTTTCCATAGCAGTTTGAAATACTGCTGTAGCTTGACTTACAACCACTGGCAAACGGTATACTTACAAAATAGTTCAAAAATGTCTTGAAATGTAGCCTTCACTGAGCTTGGGTTTGGCTTTGTGTGTGTTTGTTTGTTTACTTGACTATTTATGAACTTGATTTTTTCAGTCAAAGCAAGCTATGTGTATGCTGAACTGCAATACAAATTGTTAAATCACGTATTTTAGAGAAGCTGCTGGGTTACCTAACTCTTCTACTGCTGTATTTTACTCAGTTTTTCCATTAGCACTTAAAAATCAGGCCAAGTGTAGAAAAGCAGTGAGGAAGATAAGCATCTTGCTTGGACTTCAACAACTTCATGTGGAGTTTTGATATAAAACTTCATAGTAAATATACCAGTAATGCTGATGTGCTGAAATGAAGTTCCCAAATGGCTCCGAGACACTCCCTGCTGTAGGAAGAAGGACTATTTTCATACCATAAGAATACCTTTCTGTAGACTCTGTGAGCAGGACTCTGGTGCTGACAACAAACTAGGAGCATGAATTTCTTGTGTATCTGTGCAGCATCTGTTGAGGTACTGAAGCTCATGTGCACCTGCCGTGTATTGTTCACTTGCTTGGATCACAAACTGTGGTTCCAGCCTTTACGGTGCCTGTGAAGATGATGGGGCATTTTAAAAATGAAGCTTCTTAGGGTCCATGTACCTCCAAACTCCCCAAGGCTTGCAATATCTCCTTTCTCCTGAGAACTGAGTTTGGACTCAGTGTGATGTGGGTGGCGAAGGGAAGTCTTGCTGCAGAACTTAACCTGTTTCCCTCCTGGGTTTTGCAGTCCCTCCTGAGCTCTGTGCTCCTGTGGCAGCTCAACACGCTGCTGCCTCAGCAGAGCTTGCTGGATATCAGGCTAAACACCAGGCTGTCTTCACATGTGACAGGGCCCCAAGGACTGAGCATTCTATAGCATCACCTGGCACAGGGCTGTGTCCCGCTGTGTTCTGCTGGCTAAGAAGCATTGTACTGTGCGTGTCTGTGATTTTGAAGATCATGCATTATTTCTCAGCAGTGGTTTTGCCTTGCTCTTAGACAAATACCTTGCAAGGCAAGCTATTTTTTTCTTGCCTTGCAAGGACCTAGTCCAGCACCTTTTCTGTTACTGGTTGTTAGTGCATTACTGTAATAACAATGACCATCAAGACATCTAGGGTGTCTGTTCTTTCCAACTCTGATTTGTTCAAGCTGCCTGTCGTTTTTCTCCTTTAAGGGATGTCTCTTTCCATTACACATGCTTAGTGCCTCTCTTCAGACAGCATAGCATTCCTTTGATGCTATTCATGGGACAAACAAGTTGACTGATGAAGGGAATTTACCTGCAAGAAAAAAATGTCCAAGACTATCAGAATGCTTTTACGCTATGACCTTGTGGTTGTTGGCCTGCTCCATAGTGTGCTGCTGAAGTTGAGCTTTGTGTGCTCCAGTTGGTTCAGCTCTCACAAATACACCTTCTTCGTTTCCCATGAGTGGTTCTCTCCAAGTAAAGTGGAGAGTAAGTATCAAGTCTGCTAGGTTGGACGGACCTTTACCAAAGTCTACCAAAGAAGGAAAACAAAAACCCTGCTCAAGAAGGTGGCCAGGTTTGTGGAGGGGATGGAGTGGAGTAGGTAAAGAGAGCCAGTGTGGAGACTGGGTCTCTAATGGGAGAATTCACAGTGGGAGCTGGAGAAGAGCCAGGGGAGAAGTGGAGGTACCTTTGGAAACACTGAAGAATACAAACACAGTGGTATTGCCCATAGGATGGGGTAGAGGAGGAAGGTGGAAGTACACAAAAGGCATCAGAAATAAAATCAGAAGAGGGGGATTAGCAAGGATGAGATCTGGGAGACTAGAAGGAGTAGAGCTGGGAATGGTGGTTCTAGTCTTGGGAAGATGCATGAACTTTGGGACAAGTGTGGCTGAGCTCCTCCTATGTGTCAGTAAAAGCTGCAGTGTGGCTGAGCACTTCTTTCCAACCATAACACTGGCATCAATATTGTACCAGCCTTGGGGGCTGTTCTCTGTATGTTCACGAGGTGGCTCAGGGAAGCTGGACTGTAACAAATCACACAGCTCCCCAAGCAACTGCCCTTGTTCTCTCATTTCTAGACAGTTTGTTCACTACATTTCATTTCAACAAAGTTATGATGTTTTGCTTTGGAGCTTGAGCTGACCATCTGTGGATCAGGGGAAGAACACCTCCCCATTACCTCACTGAGACCTCATCTGTCTTCTCAGTGAATGTGTGCCTGCAGCACGTAACTGGTGATTATGTGGTGGATGGATTTCCTCTCATGTGACCTAGGGCTGGGGTGGCAGTTGATTCTTGTAAGGTCACTGGAGGAGGTGGCCTGTGTGGGAGACTGAGTATGGAAAACATTCTTCAGCCTTGATTTAAAGCAGAGGTTCAATGTGAGTCATGATTCTGTTCTTTCAGCATCACCTTTGATATGCATAGATTTTGATGAAATTACTTTTATACCCTGTTCTTGAAGAATTCAGTGAGAATTTTGTAGCACTGCACCGGTCAGATATGAGTATAGTTACTGTGCTTTGTCCTGAGCAATGAAAAAGCCATGCTTCTTTGTGAGGGTGACTTCCCTACCACTTAGGTATCCTTTTGCATTTAAGATATTCAGTATACAGATTAAAAAAAAAAATGTTATTTCTACTTCTTTTTTCCCCTCCCATCTTTAGCACAGTGGAGAAGATACTGCTGTATTTCTAAACTGAAACACTGTCTTAGGATTCTTTATGTCTTTGAGCAAAGATGGAAAATGAGAGTGTTAGGGTTTAACATTTAAAATTAAAACTGTGAAAGCATAAAAGCATTTGAAAGCATTTTCTACTGTGCAGTTACACAAACAGTCCTAAATTAACTGGTGTCAAATCAGCAGTCACCTGTGAGGGTGTAACAGTTTTTTTTATGGGTGTGCCTGGGTTTACTGAGATTCTCCCTTTTAGCCAAGAGGAGAAATAGTGTTCCCCTCGTACTTTGGATTTGTCAGTGGATACTCTGGGAGACTTGAAACAAATGGGTGAACCCATTTCCTCTAGCAAGTAGCGCAAGTCTGATAGCTTTTCTCTCGGCCCAGCCTGGATGTCTGTGAAATGTGACTGACTTCCATAGTTCAGGGCTATCTTGACTTCTTCCTAAAACTTAGCAGGTCTAATGCACATGCACCAATCCACCTCATTCCTAGTGTGTTGTTTTGTTTCCCACAATGTTCGTTATTGATGTTCATAAGAGCATACTGTGCTGCTGATCTAAGCAAATTGGACACAAAGTGAGTTAGCTTATGTAGGACTTACCTGTGTGTAATTATGTCTGACTGGCCCTCTTTTGAATGTGTGTGCCCCATTTCTTTGTATTGTATTGGGTGAGAATAGACTTTGAGCAGAAAGTCAGCAATTCTGAGCTGAGATCTGTGTGTGCATCTGGGCAAAGCTTCAGCCCAGAATGATAATGGTTGAGCTTACAAACTGCCGGTGTGATTCCCAGCTGCGTTTTTTAACATGAACTATTTTAAGAGTGAATGTGCCATATATTCTATGTCTTTTAATTATAATAGTGTGAACCCCAGGTTCGCTACAGGAACAGGACATAACTGTGGTAGTTTTGTTACTTGAGTAGGGCGATAATCATAGTTTAGTTTTACTCCCTGTGCTCAAGAGAGTTTTCTAGCTGTGAGAATCATGTAGTAAACACATCATTATATCTGGTAGTATTAAGTAGGTTTTTACACCTTACTGGGTGGTATTGAATGAAGGATGGACGTGCACTGTCTGTACTGAAGGGAAAACCACTCTGAGTGGCCGCTTGCAGGGGTCCTGCAGCAGCACTGTGGCAGGAGGTGGCCTGCACTGCTCTCCTCTGACAGCTCTAACCACGGAGCAGTATCATGGCTTTCCTGGCAGATTCTGTGCTGGGAAAGAGAATCGGATGGTATCCAAATCTAGCATCTTGAAGTTGCCTTAGGAGAGATGTAAAGCGGAAAATAGACTGACTCACAAGAGATGCAGCAGAAGGAGGTTTTTTCTTCCTTTTTTTTTTTTTTATTTTGCCAGATAGTTATTTCTGGGGAGACTAAATCATTACTTTTGAAGCCATCTGTCTGAACTGCAGTGAATCTCACCATAACTGATCAAGACTAATAAATAATTAAATAGCAGTGCTCAAATGAGTATCTGCACCTTGCTTTCATCTAGTTCTCTTGGTTCTGGTGCTTGACAAGTACCTGTCTGCTGCCTGAGAGCCGTGAAGGCGGCTGTTTTTATACCCATGCTGCTGCCCTACTTTCAAGCAACTCATGCAGCGAGAAACCCGATTATTTTTTCAGTCTAGTGGCCCTACAATGTGCTGTGGTGGAAATTGTACCTGAACTCCCTGCAGTTTCGTGCTGCTTGTGGTAAAACTGAAGTGTCCGCCTCGGCTGTGAGTGTTGGCTGAGCGCACCCTCTGGCACAGGAGCGGCGGGAGCTGCGGACCAGCGCTGCCCTGCCGCGCGTCCCGCGGCTGTGCGAGCGCAGGGCCGGCAGCGCGGTGGCCCGGAGCGGAGGAGCGCTGGGAGGCTCCAGCTGCTGCTGCGCTGCCGGCCTGCAAGGTAAACACTGGGTGACCTATAAGCCAGCCAGTCAACTCGCGCGTGGCCTTATTAGGCAAGCTGCAGAGCCCGTGTCTGGGGACAGAACATGCTGGATGGCGGCAGAGAGCGCTCAGCCCAGAACGGATCCAGCCCAGACCCCGGGAGATACGACCCAGTACTGCGGCGCTGACAGCGAGCTGCTGCTGCCTGAGCCCAGCTGTCACAGAGCCTGAAACTCTGCCTGGCAAATATCAAGAGTTGTGCTGTTAAGAGGTGGCTTAAAAAAGTAAAATGCTTTTTGTGTAAATGTTAGTAACTTGTAGTCCTCTTCCCGACGTATTTTTCGTGTGCTTGGTTGTAACCTCAGGACACCAGTTCATGCTGTCAGTCCATATTCTGAAACACTTTGTGGTGGCCTCTGCTGGGAAGTGTGTGTTCATTCCTTGTGCTGCCTGCTTTCAGAGGCACACCTGAACTAAGGGGAATTAATTATTTTTCTTTTTTTTTT
>VXAY01006465.1:1147924-1172187 GCA_013399855.1 Oxyruncus cristatus
TTTTTTTTTTTTTTTTTTTTTTACTTCAGGATTTGTTTCTCCTCTCTTCTTGTGCGGTTTTATGCCCTTTATTGGAAGACTGATTTTTACTGGCTAAAGCAATGATTTTGCTCCCAGAAGATGGGGAATATTGGCACCCACAGCCTGTGTGCAGACTAGCACTAGTCTAGGTTGCTTCATACCCACCTCATAAAAACTGACTTTCACATGGAAGAAGCCTTAAGAAACAGAAAAGTATTTATGTTTTTCCTTTAGTAAAATCTCTGTAGATTTAGACAAGTGTATCACAAGCAGATGCTGTGCAAGCTTTCCTGGGCAGCTCGGGGAAGGCTCCTCAGATCTGACTTGTGATTAATTTGCTATTAGTGACTGGTACTCCCCTGAGCACTCGACATGTTTGTGATTTTTGTAGGGGCTTTGGGAGTGAACGAGGGCAATAAGGAGAAAAACGCCATGGCTGCTATGAATTTAAACCTGCTCTCTAGAGAATATGCTCCAGAATTGCAGCATCACTGTGTTAACCAGATTTTCTTAAATCATTAATTTTTGCTTAGCCATGCTGGATGTAAATTAAGGTCTGGTACACGGACCTTTTCATAGTGACACTATTTTCAGTGACAGTACTTGTAGCTGAGCTGTCCTACCTTGACCATCAGCTTTTGAATAGAGCATACATTTTTTTCTTTATTTCTTTTACTAAATATTTATTTTCTGAGAAATCATTGAAACATGCTATAGAGACCATGGGAGCTGAGCTCACAGATTCGTTGTCTGTAAGGCTGCTGTCTGCCTGAGGCTTGAAAAGTTGTATTTCAAGGTGAGTATGCAGGGATATGATGTGGCTTGTGAAATGTCACATCACAGTGGTAGACAAAATTGATGTTTTCCTTAGATGACTACTATCACAAAGAGCCAAAGAACGTTGTTATAAATTCTTCCTTGGGGTGTGTGTGCCTGTCTCTGCTCCCTTTTTGGGCTTTTACATGCACGTGGCGATAGCAGTGCAGAGGTGTACAAGAGCAGACAGGAGAAAACAGTAGTGTGGCTGGGCTTTATGTGTCCCTTAACTGCATGGGGCCACTTGCTGCTCCAGGCAAGGAGACAGTCTTGTCCAAAAGTGTCAGAAGATGGGGAAACCCATCCTGAAAACCCTAGCTGTTTGTTTGCAGGACAGGGATTTTGCAGACAGTCTCCCAACAGTTAAAGCCCTTGGCTGTCCCAGCAGCAAAGCTCTTGTTCAGTGCAATAGTAGAGAAGAAGCTGCAGCTGGTGGTATGACTTCAGAGAATGATGCCCATGGAGCTTTGCCTAACCCTGTGCCTTTCCAATCTGAGCTGCAGCTGCTTTACAATGAGCCATGGTGTGAACCACTCTCAAATATTGTTTTGTTAGGTAAGAAACCATATCTCCTCAAAGTCCTCGAGCTGTTTAATCATTCAAACTACACATATTGCTGGGAGATGAGTTCCTGCCTTATCCTCATTTCCAGCCATTTGCTCAGTCCATGCCTAACCCTGGCTGCGTTCACACCTGACACCATCTCTTACTGTTTCAGGCCCAGAGACAAATAGGTCTGACTGCATTTGGATAGTGTACCTCGCTGGTATATCTGATTCCCACGTGTGAAAAGGGTCTGCGGCCTTTGAACTTCCTCGAAAGAGCTACTCTACACTAATCCCACTATGAAAGAGGAAAACCTTGGACATGTTTAAATTATGCTACAGTCTTGCCATTCAATTTTGCAAACAGTGATACGAGATGTAGGCATGTCAGGGAACATTAGACTCATGTTCCTTGTTCTGAAAATGTGTTGCAAGATTGAAAGGTACCAAAATCTCCTTTTAGGAGCAATCTACTGCTAAAATTAACGACTTGTGAGATTTCTTCAAATCTGAAAGAGTAATCTGGAGATCGGAAGGGGATTTTTTTAGTGTGTGTGTAAAAATATCTGTTGTTCTCCCTTTTCCCTCAGCACATGACGAAATAACCAGTACAAAAAAACCATCCATATTCTTTCAACACATCTGTCATCTTGTTCTAAAAAACTCAGTCCCCTTTATAAATCTTACTAATCAGTTTTTTTGATCTCATTGCATTTGACCGGTTTTAAAGTGCACCACACAGACAATGCAGTGCTGAAGTTTATCTGAAGACTTGTCCAAAACATACTAACTGACCAGACATAAATCTTCTTGCCAGGATCATTACTGGAAAAGATTACATTTGCTTGTAAGTGATGATACCATGTCAGGAAACTATCCTAGTTTTAAAGTTCATATGAATGGCCTCCCTTTAAGAAATTAGAAATTATCACTTGCCCACATACATGAGGTTTGGAGAGAGAAGACAAAACCACAATGTGTACTGTGTTTGCAAGCTAGGCTGTTTGGACCTGACTCAAGATGGTAACTTTCTGTTAAGTGATTGCACTATTGAAGTAATCTTCTGGTAGATTTTTGACCTGTGTTTTAGCTTTGGTTTGACTTGTTTCTTGAACACCTTGGCAGAAATTGCTAGAGAGTGGGAAAAAGGGGAAATAAGGAAAGGGAGTGCCTTGCCACTTTCCTTCAGAAAGACATGCCTCCATGCCAAAAACTGACAGGGCAGTGTGGGGTAGGTGAGCAGCCCACAGGCTGGGAGGGGAAGTCAGATGGAGCAATGGAAAAGAGTGATCTGGTTTAGCCCAATCTTCTGACCTTCATTCCCTCAATCATCTATAGCATCTCAGATCTTAGCACAGCTATTCCAAGGGTGCTCATCTTGTCCAGAAGAAAAGCAGTGGAATAAAATTCATGAGCTCCTTTAAGTCTCTACCCATGAAGTGTAGATGAAAATGTGATTTCATCATCTTGTTTATACAGCTCATCTCAGTTTTCTGTGCTGCTCAGATTCCTGATTACCTAACTAGCATATTTACTGGAAGTTTCTTTGCAGTCACTGTGGGTTTTCTTTCCTCTGCATTGTTAATTTCTTTAAAATTTTATTTTTAGGTTTTCTTCAAACAGCTGTCATCGGCTTTTTTGATTTTTGGTTTTATGATAACTGCAAGTCACAACAAAGTACTTACTTCTCCTTATCACGGAGAAACACTTCTAAATATAAATTCGTAAGTGATCAAAATTCAGGAAGGAAAAAAGCTTGATCTTGTTGGGACCTGATTCATAACTCCTCAGTGCTTTTGGGACTGGCAGCCCTGTAAGTGGGGAACTGTTTTGCAAGCCGTTTAAACTCCAGCTTTGATTAGAGCTATTAGTTTTGCCAGACTAAAGGAAGATATTTTCCTTCTCTTCCTGTGGGAAGCTTCAGAACAACATTTAACTGCCAGCTGGTCTTTCATGAGCAGCCTCAGATTTGAAATGTATACATGCTTAACCTCGAGCTCTTTGCCCAGATGACTGCAAACTTAGCTTGCTGCTGGGCTGCCCCCCCTTTCTGACGGCTGAACTGTTGTTCTCTTTGTTTGCTTATGTTGGAGGCTGCTAATGCTCAAGAATTAACGATGGCAGAGGGGGACAAGAACATTACTACCGATTTGTAACACAGCCTTGATAACGTAGTTTGGCTGAACACACTTCTAGTTCCTGGAGACTGGATCTTCTTGAAGGACAAACTGCTCTTCCTCCTTTCCTCATCAAATATTTGGTGATGAATTTCTTTGCCTCTGGGAAAGATTTGCTCATAAATCTGCTGTTTCCAAACAAGCAGCACAATGCTAAATCCAAGACTTCTTTTCTTTATACCATTGCTTGACTCTGCTGACTTACTGTTTTTATATCTTACTGTTTTTCTCCACTGCCAAAGCTGTTAAGGGACAGCACAGAAACTGCTCTTGCAATAGGTGATCCCTTTTTGATGGAAGGGAGGGCAGGAAGCGGTCAGTTACCATAGTTAATATTCCCAGTGATCTGTGAAGTGCAATACACTAAGTATACACTGTGAAGTATAATACACTAAGGCTCCAGTATCTTACAGCTTTGAGAGTTTCAATATTGGAAGCAGTGTTGGCACATACCCCTCATCTTGAATTGATGCTGAGCAAACTCTGGGATCACGGATTCTGCACAGTTTCAATATTAACAGCAGTGACATTAATTCATAGATACTGTGCACAGAGCAATGGCTGATTGCTTCACCTTCCAACCTAACATGAAGAGATCTTGAAGCCAAATTTAGAGTATGGGTAGGTATTTTTGTGAAGACCTTGTTACAGATGTTGTTTTTATTGGATATTTTACTTTCCTCTGTAATAATTCTTTGGTCCTACAGCCGTATATAGTAGGAAAAGGAGTCCTACTTGCACTGAAGCCTATCACAAATATTTCTTCCCAGGTGGTTGCCAGAGCTGTTGGAGAGACTGGCTTCTTACTGTGTTCTCTGGATAGAACTTGAACAGCACAAGGAAGAACCTGTTTAAAAATTACACATTCGTGAAAGGCACTCCAGAGGTTTTCCATCTTTCTTCAGCTCTATGTGCTTTACCTTTTGCACCTCACTCACCAGAAGGATGCTGAGGACAAAATGTTGGGGAAGATGTATAGCAGAGGAATGTGGGAGCCTGAACCCTCCCTCCACAAATACAAATATATCTGTCCTCTGTTGTACGGGACATTGCCAGACATGGGGATGACATTTCAGCTGAGCTTACCTGTTTTGTTAGCCAGGAGGGTTGATCCCTTTCCTGATCATAAGATCTTGTGCCTTTTTCTTTGTTCTGGCACAGCCTAAAAAACATACTCAGCAAAAATAAAAGTAAATATTTACTACCAGTTTAGTTCTTCAGACTGGGTCAGGAGGGGGGAGCAGGACCTAGCAGAGGTTCTGCAGCAGAGGGAACAAGGGGTAGGACTGTCTATCTTGGCAGCCATGACCTATTGCATCAGCTCAGCTGTCAAGTCTAACTTCTCCTTCCACCTTTCTTAAGACTGCAGACATGAAATTTATCAAATGAATGTTATTTACCTGCACTTTATATAAGAGAAACTTCCCTCATTATGTATCAGATGAGTTACAGGTGCTTAAAAGTGCTCCGGATAATAATACATCTATTTACAAGATCAAGTAAACAGTCTTCACGCAAGCAGGGTTGAGAAAGAAGGGATTTTTCAGCACAGGGCATCTCTTATTGATATTCCAACACAGATACTGGTCCTGAGTCTCTCCATTAGCTGTTACCAGCAACCTGAGCTGCCCTTATGCCTGGACCATAAAGCAAATTTTCAGGTTAATGTCAAATTTGGAACTAACGTCAACAGATTATGTTTTTTGTTACTGCTTTTTTATATGTCATGCTCCAGTACATGAAGGCCTTCACAACTAGTCAAGAGAGAACAGCAGTGTCTGTTTGTGTTCTATGGGTAGTGCTGTGAAGCGGTTAGAATGAAGCATGAGAGGTAGCAAGGTTACAGGCAAAGAAAAAAACATGGTATGTACCTTGAAATATTTCTGAACAGAGGATGTTACCTGGTGAGTCAGAGGCTTTGAGGTCGTGTTCTTTGTGTTGGGTGACTCTCATTCCAGGGAGCTCTTGACTGTTGAATGATCAGCTAATAAAAGATACTTTGGTTAGGGTGTTTCCACCACTATTCATGTTTAAAAATAAATAATTGAATACAAATAGCAGGGGCATTAGACAAGATGGAGTGCATATTCTTCTACCCACTATAGTAACTTGGTAGCATGAAAAAGAGTGTTTTGATGACCTAGAGAGGATAAATACAACTTCATGGCAAGCCAATAGCCATTAATAGGTTTTTGATAGATTATATTTTTCACTTGTGGTTAAGCAGTCTCTTTCACAGCATCATTGCTTATATATTGCCTTTACACAGAGGTTCCTAGCATAGATCAGCGTTCTGTTGTACCACATATCATAAAAACAGGTGAGCAAGGTCAAGAACTTCAGTATTTTATTTCTAGGCTATGTTTTCATGGTCCTGACAACTCCAGTCTTGAAGTGAGTTTTCTCATGGAATTAGAGAATTGTTTGGGATGGAAGGGACCTTAAAGATCATTTAGTTCCAGCCCCCCTGCAATGGGCTGGGGCACCTTCCACTAGACCACGTTTGCCAAAGCCCCATCCAAACTGACCTTCAACACTTCCAAGGATGGGGCATCTACAACTTCTCTGGGCAACCTGTCCCAGTGCCAGAATTCCTTCCTGGTATCTAATGCAAACCTATCCTCACTCAGCTTAAAGCCATTACCCCTTGTTCTGTCACTACATGTCCTTGTAACAAGTCCCTTTCCAGCTCCCTTGTAACCTGCTTTAGGTACTGGAAGGTGCTATAAGGTCTCCCTGGAGCCTTCTCTTCTACAGGCTGAACCACCCCCACTGTCTTGGCCTGTAACACCAATACCAGTTGAAACCTTTTTGAAGGGGAGAAGTCTGTTGGAGGGAAGCTAATGGGTTTCCCTATTTGTTTGTGTGGGGTTAAGTGCATGGACCTGTTTCAGTCACATATTTAATGCTTCTTTGTGTATGTTGGACCATCAGGTAGTTCAGTGTCGGGTACTCAGCCAGGGTTATTGCACCATTTCAAACAATTATTTCCAGACTTTCAAAATTAACTGTAAAAGGTTTCAACTCTTCAATCCAAAATCCATCAAATCTGTTTAATAATAATAAAAAAAAGGTAGCTAGACAGTACTTTTGTGCAATTTTGCACCTTCTGTCTCAAATTAAAATATTTGGAGCTGTGGTGTCTGTTCTTTAATCCCCACCCCCACCAGTAATTTTGCTCATATGTTATCCATAAATCTTGTCTGTTTTAAATGTTCCAACTAATGGTTAGGCAAAACATTTAAGCATAATGATATGATTAACAGAGTCCATTTTTTGGCAGCCTGGATGCTGTTTTTCTTAAGCTAGCACTGCAGTTTATCCTGATTAGAGATATGAAGGAATTATTCTTCTTCTTGGAGGTTTTTTTTTGTTTTGTTGTTGTTGAGGTTTTTTTGTTTGCTTGTTTTCATAATCTGAGGATTTAGGGGTTCTGCATTCATTTTGCAGGAATATAACGTGTGATTTGGCTGGATCTTTGCAGTGGTAATATTATAAATCTCCCAATCACCATTGCCCAATCTGTTTTAGCATTCATGTGCCTAATTTCTGTTTGTAATCTGATTACTGGCTTGAGCTGCTCCGGCTTGCAGCCTATTGCTATGCATTTACTGTACTCCCTGGGACGCGATAGCCTGACAGCTCCAGTCCTGTGCTATGAAAAATCTCTACACGGTACTGCTAAGACAGGCCTAGGGCTGTGGCTGGTGGAGAATTAGCTGCTATTGTAGTTTCTCTTTGCCGAATCCTTTGTTTCTGCAACCATGTTCAGAAATCCTTGGATCTCCAGCTATTTGGGAAATGTTAAATACTCTGAGGAGCAAGGTAAGAGTTCCAAGTAGATAGAAGAAAATGCAGTTCATCTGTGTGTGTTTAATCTCTCGTATATGTGTATGCATGTGTAAATATTGTTTGACTGGATCTTCTGCAGCTGCATTAGACACTTTAGCAATCAGTATGCAGTTAGTCACCTAGGCTATTTCATTATTTCCTAAAGGGCACTTTTGAAAGATCCGATTAGATGGATCTTTTAATTAGCTTAGCATGCCACCGACTTAGGGCCTTTAAATATACTAAGTAACGCTGGAAGGCTGCATCTACTTTTTCTTTTTGAATTCAGCATTAGAAATTTCTTACATGTTAAATCATGGATAGTGGTTTTATCTGGTAGTTTGTACCTAAGAGGGAGGGGAACTAGGCTGAACAAACAGTTAAACTTGTGAGCAAGTTTCATTTACACTTCAGTAAATATACTCTTAATATTAAATGCAAATACTTAAAATTTCTGTAATGTGAATATGAACATGTTAAGAATTCCTCAGCAAAAGAAGGAACAAAATGCTGTTGCAAATATTTTCCTTCTGTGTATCAGGTACTGTAAGGGTGTTTTTTTATCTTTAAATTAACCATTGAATAAGACTGCTAAACTGATGTTTCTTTATTGTGCATATTTATTGTCTTTTGATGCACAGTTGTTTTACTTTTCCTCCTGTGTTTGTATTTAAGACTTCTGTATTGTGGTAAATAAGTTTTATTGGACTTTAATCCCCCCCACAGTGCTTAATTTGAACAGGAGGAAATACATAAAATACCAAAACTGTGTAACAGAATATAACTGCCTGCTAGGTTTTTCTGTGTTTTGGGGTGCGGGGGAAAACTGGAGCTCACCCCTGTGAAATACAGCAAAGTTTTAAGATGTTTTTGAGGCAACATGGATGTGGTGTGTGTGTGATGTTACTGAATGTGTGTAATGGGTAGCAAGAGCCAAACTGGCTTATGTGCCCTGTCTTAGCAGCCCTTCTCCCTCCCTGCTCCCAGGGAAGCAATGCCGGCTGCTTTCTTCCCTTCTCATATTCCCTCCCCAGTTTTGGCTAGGGTAGGCAGAATTTCTCTGTGGTCTGCTTGTGGTTTGCATGGTGGACAGCTGTTTCAGTGCCAAAAATTCTAGGATGGGTTGTATCCTGTTAGAACAGCTATAAATTTAAGATATGCCTGGTTCTGATTAGCTAAGCTGATACCGAGCTGGGCTTTGAAAGTTAGTGCACAGTCTTCTCAAAGTCATGTAAATCTGGCCTTTTTAGAGGATTCTTGTGGCATGGAGTACTTTTTTTAATGTTGTAGTGTAAAATATAATGATTTATATAACATTCACACTGTTTTTCTTATAATACTCTGTTTTGGTTTAGCAAGATGTTTCTGTGTAATCTATGTGCTTTATTCTCCATTTAATGGACAGAGAAAATGAATGTTAACAAAAACAGGAAAAAGTTGCCTATTAAAGCTGAAGAATGCTATTAGCAAAGCTACTTGAAATCTGCAGTGACTTGTAGCAGATGCCTAAAAAATGCCTTTTTGCACAATTTAAGCTTCTTTATCAAGCTGTTGAAATGCTTTCTGTTACTTTTTTTTTACCTTTTTTTTATCTTTATACCTGTAGAGATGGCAGAAAGAAGTGAAAGAGGATGAAAAATTTTGAAAGGCATAGACAAAATATACATTCTCTAAATTAAGACCCATATTGTCAGCTATAAGTTGCATTATACCTTTTCTGCAAAAATAAAGGACATTCTACCCTGATTTTAAAATACTGTGAATAAGCAAAAAATTTTTGTTGCCAGTTAGATCTTCTTTGAAATAGTTAAATCTCAGCTGTGAGGCAGAGTGAAAGAGATGTAGCTGCTTTTGAATTGTTCTAAAGTCCAGATTGTGTAATATTCAGGTCTGTCTTTGAAAAATAAAATGATTGCTGTATCACTGACCAACTGTTTATTAATTTAAGGTTCTGAGGTAGTAGATTTAATACAGATGGGGACAGAAGGTAATTTTGCATTGGGAGTAAGTTATTAGCAGCTTTATGTACTTTTCAACAGCAGTCACTGACCAGGTGCTCCCTCCCTTCCTGGCCAGCAGTTCTCTAACATCGCTTAATGGCATCCTTGTTGTTGAATGGATGGAGATGGTACTTGGAGCACTGGTCCCCCTTGCTACTGGTTATCATTTAGACCCTCTGGTGATGCACTTGATTGCAGAAGTGAAAACCTTAATTCTGGGAGAGAGCGGGCATTGCTTGTTGTGGTTCACAAAGGTTTGGGAACCTGGAGGCTTTGTAATACATATTTTTTGAAAATAGGGCTGCATCTGACAGTTTTGCTCTCAGTGTAAGCACACATTCCTCTGCTTTTCAGAAAAAGCATGGGAGCTTCCAAACAGTAGACAGCAATTTCTGTCTGTCATGGATGGTGTAAGACTGTTGAAACAGATCCTCAGCTGGACATCTCTGACTTCTGCAATGAATATGCAGTTTTTATATGCTAGGCTGCAGCCAAAAAGGCTCTTCTTGCTTGTAGCATTTCTCTTCTACAGAGAGCGTCATAAACATGTCTACTGTCCATTTTATAAGCTGGGAAACTGAGTCAAGGAGTTTAAATGATCATCCCAGGCTGCAGTACTACCCCACAAATACTAAGAGTAGAACATGACAGTTCCATAAAGTGTTGATGTTTTTAGTATGTCTACTGTCTGTACTCACTTTTGTGAAGCTTTGGTTTATCACCATCTTGGACATGCCAGGTTGTGCTGTTTGACTAGGGAAAAGGCCTCAGCACAGCCTTTTTTAGTGGAAAGGCTATGTTTGGAGGCTACAACCTAGTTTACCAAAAGTTCCCCATTTATTACAGCATCTTTTTTTCTCTTTTGCAGATTTTGCCAAGGGAAACTCAGTCAGATTTAAACCTTCACGATTGCTCCTAAGGAAGAGGGCGTTAAGGTAAGATGGAGTTTTTCTTGCCCAGCGGAGATCACTGGTTGCAGTAACTTACAGTCATTGCTTGAATCTATGTTTGTTCTTTTGTCAGGAAAAGTGATTATTGGTCCTCTCACAGGACCAAGCTCTGGCATAGAGCAGATGCTCTGAATGAGTCTTAAAAACACCAAATGCCTCCTAAGCAATGATAAAATCTATAGCTGAAATTACTAAAGGGAAGAGTCCCACTCTGCACTGGGCCTCCTGCCACTGCAGTGCACATTTTTCCTTGTGTGGCATGGACACAGTACAGACCAGTGAAGCAGCTTGAAATACTTATCTGTCTGCAAAAGAAAGTGGCCAAAGTGGATGAATTAATTATACATCCTTGCAGGGAGCTTTGTCAGCAGTCTACGGGAGAGAGACGAGGCAGGACACTGCAGAGGTGAATGGACAGGTGGTATTGCTGCTTCCTTGCAGGGCTGTGCTGCCTTGTGCCTGCATTCTTACGACGTGGTTCCACGAGGCTGAATAAGGGGATACAGTTAAGCAGGATGGCAAATCACATTCCCTCTCTCCTCCCATCCTTGCTCCAGCTGTTTCTGGTGTCCTCATTTGTGCTTGCTGGACTCATCCATAGTGGCACAGAGAAGAGATCAAGGAGTTGGGAACTGACTCTTGCCCCAGCAACCAGCCATGTTGTTGGCTCAGCTGCACAGGAATCTGCCAGCACAGAGGCTCACTTTGCAGACTTCTTTTCAGTCAAGGCACACCACGTGGAGCACACCTGATTCCCTGTCATGTTGTTTATTCTGTCCTGTAGAGAGGCGGAGAGAATAGGTGTACAAGACACACTGTGTTACGAAAGCAGGTAGGGGAAAGTAGAAATGAGAGTAGCAGAGAAGGGTATGACTGTAGAGTGGACTTTTTTACTTAAGAGTCCAGGGAAGGAAATTCTCCTGAAGGCAGAGAAAGAGGAGTGAACACCAAGAACCTATCTGGCTGGTATACAAGTGGATTTTGCGTTTCAATCATAAAATCTCAGTATATCCTGTAGCTTTAATTGGAATGGCAGGTCAGTGTTACCAAGTGGCAAACTTCTGGTTGCTTTTGGGCATGTAACTAGGTTATTGGGACAGCTATTTAGAAACTGTATGCTGCTGCTGCTGCAGCAGATGAAGTTTGCTGCCTGGAATCCCTGATGTATAGAATACAGCCCACACTTACTTTGGAAGTTGGCAGATCAGTATAACTACTGAGACTGTCAAGTACTCTACTAATGCTACATTATACATTGGTTTTTAAGAAAAACCATTGAGATTGTGAAATATTGTTGCCTGTGCTTTAACAGGAATCATCTGAATTCCTGAACACTGGAGAGTATAATGAGTTTGTTGGGAAACTGAAGCCAAACCACACACAAATCCTGTATGAAACAAACTGGTGGGAGCTCATGCTGTTGATTGCATTTCATGAACCATGATCACAGGCTGTATTTCAGGCAAGGAAAGCACGAGAAGTTCCTCTTTCATAACCAGATTTAACAGGAACTTTAAGAAAGAATTCTTGTAAACTTCTAATTTTTTTTTTTTCATTTAGAGAACCCCTTGTATGCCTTAATTGTTTTAATAATGAATGTGCAGAGCCTAGCTGGTAAGTGCAGAAATTCATAGTACTGAACATATCCGTTCAGAATCTACACCTAAATTTATAACTTGACTAGTTGTAGTTGTGATATTTCTAGAAGAGGGCTGTGGGTGAGTTTGAAGGTACAAAAAATCTGGCAATTCAAATCTGACTATCTCACTCTACTTAAGCAACTGAATTGATGCATACTCTTCAGGGAAACTAATAAAGCAGGGAGACATATATGTATACATATATCCCTATATCCAAAGGGAAGTCTTGGTGAGGAATTACTTATGAGTTTATTTTTTAAAAAATACTTATGACTCCTGGTTTTGGGTGGGGTTTTTTTGTTTGTGTTTTTTGGTGTAGTTTTTTTGTTTGTTTTGGTTTTGGGTTTTGTTTGTTTGTTTGTTTTTTGGTTTTTTGTGGTTGTTTTTGTTGTTTTTGGTTTTTTTGTTTGGTTGTTTTTTTGTTTGGTTGTTTTTTTTGTTTGGGTTTTTTTTTTTTTTACTATTTGGAATTGCTTTAACATCATTACAACTCAATTTGGATTCCTAATGAATGTTCTTGTTGAATACTGTGACATGTCCTAAATATGCCTACTTTCATTTTTAGAACTAATTTGATATATGTGTCTATAAATACCCAGTTGTTTGGCTTGACTCTGTCATCTTCAGAGCAGTGCTCTGTCTCTGAATCCTCTGTGCATGTGAAAGCAAGTTATTATACATTGGGTTTTTTAAAAACATTTTGGTTTTTTCATGTGCAAATATTTAAACCAAGCAATACCATCTGCAGCTTAGCTAGAGAGAGGAAAAAAAGCATCTGAAGATATAAAACTCCTCAATTGTGGATTAAATAGTATATGAAAATTGGTAATCCTTTAAAAAATAAACAAGTAAATAGATGTTGATAATCTGTCCAGAGGGAAATGAAAAATGAGGGCATAGGGAAAGCTATGAAGGGACTTTGACAAAGCAAATAACCTGTGATGCTGTGTAGCCCAGTGAGGGTTAAACTTAGGAAGTTTGTGGTTATCTAAAGAATTTTAGTGAAATCTGCCAGTGAGCAAAGGTTGTAAGCCACCCTCTGTACAAAGGAGGAGGGAGCTCACATACAGGAAGAACTGGATGACCTTTAAGGAGTAATAGAAATAGGATGTAATGTAATAATACTAAGTGCACAGTTGTGCATTGGGGGCTGATAAATTTTTCTGTCACTTGCAATGATGAAAGCAAAGCCTTGGCATATTAGTTTCTGATACAGGATTGAGCAGCCAATATAGTGTAGATATAAAAAGGCAAATGTGTTGTAGATCCCAACATTCAACTAACTAGCCATATAATAATGCTTTCTCTATTAAAATTCCTATTTTTGTAAGATACTGCTGAGACCTAGGTCTGGAATCAAGACTATCCAATTCTGGTCATGATATACAGAAGAAGGTGACTTAAAACTAGAATAAGTGGAGAATGTTTTTACAGATAATCAATGAAACTGAGAACCTGTTTTGAGGATGCTGAGTACATATGGCTAACTTCTGTGAAGAAAAATAAGGAAGGTAAACAACAACACTGGCATGAGAATGAATGGATGGAAAACCAGTGAAAGACATTTAGACTGACTTGAGATAATCTCTGGCTTCAGAGTCCATGGAACTCCCTGGAGTGAACCTAACTAGTTTATAGTACTTGCAAATCCTTAACTAGTTTATAGTACTTAAGGATTTGCAAGCAATCTAATAATACTGTTTGTTTTTAGAACCAGCAAGCTAGTGCCAGTCTTGATTGTGTATGATTTTACCCTTGGAAAAATTCATGTAGGAAAAAGAGGCATAGTGGTCAGTGCTAGTGCATAATTAATTTAAACAAGGCTTTTTCTGTATGAGGGAACGCTTTTCTGTACAGAGTCCCATGTTTACAGAAACTTAAGGTGCTGCATTGTCACAAGCATTATGGAAGCAAGTGGAGATGCCACTAAATAAAGCCCAGATAATATTCAAAAGTCATGAGCTGGGTCCCTCAGCCCTTTTGTCTTAAGTAATCAAATTGATTGGACAAAATAAATTTGGGGGTGGTTTATAGCCTTAGGCCAATATTATTTTCACTTTTCAAACTCATGCTCAACCAAAAGGAGTAGAAGCTGCTTTCAAATGGGAACTGGGAATCTCTCCACCCAGGGTTCTCCAGAAGCCGTGTCTGTAAGAAAATAACATATTGTGAAACTAGTAAGAATCATGAGTATTGGCAGTGTGGGGTTAGGCATATACAAACATACTGTTAACTCTGAGTCTCTGCCCAGTCTCAGATGACACATGCACCCATTTTCTTGTGGCTGCTTTGTGCTATTTTTTTATTGTATTTTGGGTTTTGTTCAGTTCAATTACAGTGGTTTTACCCTGTAAGGATACAGTTTTCTCTAACAGACAGCTTATTGCAGCTCTTCATCTTCTATTTGCAATTTTCTGTAGTGACTACCATTGCTTTTCTTGACAGTACCTGGAACAATTTCTGTAAGTGCAGTTGTTGGACACAATTTGCAGCAGGTGGCAGGGTGCCTGGATGTGACACAGCCCAGTTTCTTCACTGTCATTTCAAGGGTTTTATTCTCTACTCGGTGTCTTACGAAGGAATATTATTTATAAACGATAAACAAGCAAATAGTTACAGGAGTTCATGAAAACTGTTACTAGTCATTATATGTTAAAACCCTATCCAATGAGAAATGTTCTTTTGGAATAATGAGTACAGAATTCTTTTTTTTTACTATTTTTTTCCTTTTCTAACCAAATAACCTTGGGGGGAAAGCGCCATTTAAAATCTGTCCTAAGGAAGGATTTTCTAACAGTAAGACTGCATAGTTTTTCTTATCAGAATGACAGTAAATCATATGGCACATCACTACCATAGCAAAATAAAGAGCCTAGGATCACTGTAAGGATTTTTATCTGTTACACCTGTCTACCCAATTTACTAAATGTTTTAAGACCAGTATAAGTTTTCTAATGCCCAGTTGAGATAGTTTAGAAGTCATAATGCCAGAATACACTAGTTTGCTCTCTATTTTTAATAATCAGAGAAAAAAAATCTCGCTTACAAGGAGGAATAGTTCCTCAAAAAAGTCTCTATAGACAGTATCTACTTTAGACCACTATGACACCTACATTTTACAGTTAAATTGTGTATATTTAATGGACATATTTAAAGAAATATTTTGTTTCACCTAAGTGAACATTTTTCTTGTTTTGAAAAGACATGGTATAAAATTAAATTATCTGACTGATGATCATACTAATGTATTATAAACCATGTAAAATCCAGAGAACAGTGCAGTAACAACAATAGGACAGTCATGCAGAAGGCTGCTAGGTGGAGTGTACATACAATACTGCATTTGATGACATATGTTTTAATATTTATGGAGAACCATTCGACATAGATTATTTTAAATGTAATTGCTTAGTATAGCATTTTGAAGACAGTCTCCAGTCAGTAATTTAATGCAAAAATGTGTCACAGTCAGTTCCAAACAAGTTTCAAATTATGTTAGGTTTGGCTTTCTGAGTTTCTTTGGGTTATTCCTTAGCTCATTCCTATGGAAAATATTTTCTTGCATATCTCTGTTAGACTATCTTGCAGTAAATTGATTACATCTTGGCTTTACTTCATTTGTAGCAGAAATATCCACAGTTCTGTAAAACAGATGTTGCTTTCAGCTTTCAGAAGGAGTTCTCATTTGAAGATAAAGAAGAACTTGCAAACAGCACAAAGGATATTGATGCTAATCTCTTAGCAGTACTTCCGAAAGGTAAGTAAAGGAGATGCCTTACGAACACAGGTGGTAATTTAACAGCATGTGAAGTTTAGTCTATGCAAGTACAAGGCACAGTTAAAATTACTTAGGCACAGATGTTTTGTAAATGAATTTTCTTTTCCATGTGAAGTATGCATAAGGGATGAAGCAAGGGATGAACAACAGTGCTCTTTTATAAGGACTTACTATATCCCTGCTTCATAAAGTTCAGCTTTGTTTACCTAGTTTTCAATAGGTTAAGAAGCAGCTGAAATTCAAAACTTCGGAGAGCCTTCTTTATACAGTTACATTAATCCTGAAATCAAAATATTAATTCGACTTGTAGTCACAGCTCTTTCCAGTCCCCTTGGTGGTTGGTAAAATGACAGTGCTTGCGTGACCAACTGACTACACTCCGAGTTTTTGTCTTACGTGCTAAAGGAGCTGCAGTAAGCATGGGCTTTGGTTTGGGTTTCTTTGTTCTTAAACTTCTCTCTTAGTCTGAATGACTTCCGAAAAAACCAGCAGTTCCATATTTATCGTTTGACACAGTTGAGGTAGAGGCAAGAGTTCATTCTCTTGAATTATTTAGAGAAAATCACAGTTATGCTTGAGTTATTGACCTGTAAAGGATGACGTTTGACCGAAGAACTGTGTGTAACTGGCACAAAGATAGTCCCTTCAATCAGGGATGTTGTGGATCTCAGAACCTTGATTAAAATTTTGTATGTGTGTGGTTTCTGATGATATTTATTCTTTTCAGACAAACTACAAGCCTAAATGCACTAATTGCAACATAAAGGAACTGGCTTGCTCTTTTAATGTCAGTTGTTGTAGAGTTCCTTTAGAAAGGAACCCTTCTTCTAGCATAACATTTACATACTAATTGAGTGACATGCTTGCTTTTAAATATAATCATTACAGATGTTCAGAAAGAAACATTGTTGACAACATGATGGAACAGATATATGCATTTATACAATACAGACTTCCTGAGAGCATGAGTCAGTAAGAATGCATAGTCCCTCATTATGCCTTATACTTAGACTTACAATCATTCATGGTCAACAAGTTAATTGTGAGAGCCTTCACTTAAGAAACCTTATCTGTAAGTTGCTTCTCAGTGAACTAATTTCTATTTCAAGATATTTCTATTTTTAAGAAAATATTCTCATAATAAAGGCATCAGATTTGGTGTGTACCAGACGTAAGAAACAGTTAGTAGTGAGAGCTTATTGGTTTCATTCCAAGGGGACTACTTGAAACCAAATGCTTTCTGAAAATCCAGGTTCATCTGTCCTTTATAGGGCCTAACTTTGATCTAGATTTGCACATGTTGGAAAATCAGAGGAGTATGTTTAGTTTTCAACTGATAAAGACTGAACCGAGGTTCAAAGAGTCTAGCTGAAGTCTCACACATTGCTGCCTGCAGTTGGGCATTGAATGTGTCAGTATGGCTCTGCTGGCATAAACAGAAGACAAATGCTTCTCCAACCTAGTTTTTAGACCATCACCTTTCCAGGTGTGGAGAGGAGGAAATAGGAATGAGGCTGGTAGGCTTTACTATTGTGTTAAATTTTTCTGAAAATGAAAGCATATTTTACTCTTGTTGCAATGGTTATTTATCATCTCTGAGAAATTAAGCCTCTGGCAGGTAAACTTTTGATCTATGTCCATCCAGGCTTCACAAACGTATGTGCTCACTCTCTCTTAGGAACTTTTGGGAGGCTTTAATTGAGTTTTTACAGCTTCTGTATTGTAAAAAGAAAACTGTCACATGCCTGTGACTTCATTCACATGTGCCCCCTCTGCTGTTATCAAAGAGGGCTTTCACCATAAACGTGTTTATATGCCATAGCAAATGTTTTTGAAAGATTTATGAATTCGATAAGAAATATTTCGCCTTAATTTAAGGAGTTTTTAAAACTTTTGTATGAGGTGCACTCCAAATGTATTTTTTGGTTTTTATTCTGGGATGAGACATGTAACAATACTGCTTTTCCTGATTACTGGTGTTCTAAGGTAAATTTTGTTTAGAAGGTCTACACTTAAAATGAAGATGCCTCTTGGCAGTCAACCTTAGAGGGTATCCTACCATAGCATCCAGCTCAATAAAAATAAAATAAAACCTCAAGTTCAGGGCTGTTTCTGAACTGTGTCTATTCTTCTTGCCTTTAAGTGGCCAGTGGTGCTTACAAATTGTGTTGCCATGAATTAATCTAGATAAGGAGCTTTTACTGTGAAATTAATTATTTTAAGCTTCTTAGTCTTTTCCTGTGTGCTGAATCAGATCTTTGTGCTACTTTTTAGGTAGAAGTGCTGTTACTGTTCTAACACTGCCATGGTGTAGTTTCTGATGGTCACATGGAAAAAGCATCCCATGAACAGATGGAAATTGGACCAACCTATTCAAATTGCAAACTAAAAAGGAGAAACCTGGTCACCTAAGTTTACCAGGGTCAAACAGTGTCCTTGGGAGGGAAATGTCTCCAACTGGCTTTCATGTTTTGAAGTAAAATATTTTATTTATCAAAAAGAAATCACTAGAGTAGAAAAATTCCTGCATATAATCTTTTGGGGGGGGGGTAGGGGGCTTTTTTGCTTCTTTTTTCTTCTCACCAAAAGAAGAATAGTGCTGGAACTGCTTTTACAGAAAAACTCTGCAGATGTTGGCCAACTAAGCTGAAATTACTGTCTGTAATCCCAAGTGTGGAAAAAGTGTAAAGCAGCATACAGTAGTCCACACTATTTTTGTCCTGTGTTGTTTGGGAAGGTGTTGGAGAGATTCTTCATGGGACCAGTGCTCTTTTTAGGACTGCAAAGTGGTAGTAGAATCTCTGGAACTTCAGCTAACATGTAGCCAAGAGGGTGTTGAGTTAATGCTTCTGGGAGTTCTTTGGGTGTTCCACATTTCTCATATGTAGACAACTTATGGTCATGTTTCCTCTTCTGGGTTCGGGGGGAAAGGGAAGAAGACTTTTGCTATCATGCGAAGCTATGCATTAGAGATTTAGTACAGTTGTGTAAAAGACCTCTGACGATGGTTTTAGTGACTATATAAATTGGTGACTAGGGAAGAAAAATTATTAGGATTTGGACGGAATGCAGTTTTGTTAACTGTGAGCTTTGGAGGCCTATGTCTGAAGTGACAGAACAATTATGGATTTTGTTTCGACCATTTTGTGTGTGTAGCCAACAGATGGAACGGAAAAACTCCAATAGCTAGAGGAACATACTTAAACAGAAGTAGATTTGAGAGCAAAGTATTTATGAGAAATCATTTCCTTTGGTGTGAATCTGAAATGAAGGCTGGTTTCATAGGGCTAAGTTCTCTGTATTACAGTTTCACTGCTAGCACAGCTTGATAGGCAGGGCAACAGGGGAAACTGCCCATGCGTTGACAGAAAAGTCACAACACAAAATAACATAAGGGCTCATCTTTGCTTTGGTGTTGGTTCAGAATGCAAATTTTGCATTGCCCAAGTCCAGTTTCTATCCATGTCCAGAGATGTGGGTTTGGAATTTACTGACTTTCAGTGGTTATCTTGCACTGTCAACCTGGGCAGGAGCATAGGCATAGACTTCAATCTGCTTTGCTGCAGGTGCTGAACTGAGGCATGGAAGAGGTGTCCTCTGGGTTAGCTCAGGATGCACTGTTAGCACTGTTAAGTAGCTGCATCCTGAGCTACTCAGCATCAAATATGTACGTTAGATTTTTTCAGGGTATGATCACAATCTGAGCTAACCTGGCTTGAGAAATTAAGGTGACTAGCTTAAGTTTGCTTTCTGTAAAAGTACAGACTAAAGGAGTTGTTTTTGAGAGTGGTCCTGTTCATTTCTTTTCTCTGTTCATTGCACGTTCTCAGCAGGCACTCATCTGTAGCCTCAGACACTGTGTTCGTACCTCATTCATTTGCGTCTCTGAGTCATGATCAGAATATGTTCATTCTTGCTGATCCAAAACATTTTATCTGTAGTCCTAGTGGCTTTTCAGCACATAAGGCTGATACAACAGCCAATGTCAGTTGTATCTATGAGGTATGAGCACTGGTATTGACTACAGCAAACTTCCTGGATGTGTCAGCTGAGCTGACCTAGCTATGCGTGTAAGTTCTTGCAATACAGGGAAGGGAGAGAAGGCGCATCTGACCTTTAAAAGGGTGGTGTTTCAATTATGTTTATCTTGTGAGTATCTAGAGCAATGAACTCCGGTAGCAAAGAAGAGGTGATAGATTTACTTTTGCAGTAGAGCAATGTCTGCTAGACAGTCCTGACTCATCAGGCCTTTCTGATGGCAATCTCTGGCCAGTTTAGCAGGCCGTAGATTTCAACTTGCTTTGACTTTTGATCCCTGGGTCAACATGGTTAGAACCCCAGAGGTGCACTGCATCAGAATAGGTGCACAGAGCTTTTAGAACTACATGCTTGCCAAGGCCATGATACCGGGCGTGGATGTATGTCCAGTCTGCTGCATCCTTCAACAGCCTGGATGGTTTCCCTTCCTGGTGCTAAGAAGTCACACCACACTTGTTTATGTAGCACTTACTGCTCCAGTGTGGTTTACATGTGCACATACATGTCTATATATAGGGATTACTTCATCTATCGTGCCTCCTCTTGGTTCACTACTGTTTGAACTGTGGCAGCTGTCTAGTAGCACATAACAGCAGCAAAAAGTTCAGGGGAAGTGAAGAAAAATATCTCCAATTAAAACTACAAGGGAAAGTTAGCAAAGTAGAAAGTGATTAATCATGCAGGAATATCATGACACTGTAATTTTCACTCCAGCAATGAGTCACCGGGATTCTTGGGATTTGCTCAATATAAGGGAGTGGAGGAACATAAGAAATAGGGAACACTGTTTCTCTTTAAACATAGTCCATCCCTGACCTTTGTAGGGTAGACAGGGAAAGTAGTAATTCCATATTACCTGGTTTTGAAACAGGTTACTAAGGCACGTGAGCTTGATCTCAGCTAACCAAAATACAGCTTGTCCAGCATATACTACATCTTGAAAACTGCTAGGATGGCATAGGAGATTCGAATTCAGCCTGGAAGAACCTGGAGGTGGTGATCACACCTGTGTGTCTAATGCACTTTTGACAACACATAATAAACTAGTTTCCTGCAAAACTAGGAAAACAAGAGGAAAATGCTCATTTCCTGATGAAAGTTATTTCAAAACTCTGAACTTTATTTGACTGTTCCTTCTTACTCTAAAGCATTTTAGCAAGTTTCTGAAGCCTAGTAGCTTATAAACTACATAACCTTTTGTTGTCTCAGTTTCAGAATTAAGAAAACTGTTTGAACCAAACAACCGAGATTTTTTGGAAATGAAAAGGTAAAAAAATCTTTGGCCTGTAGAACAAAACACACAACTTGTTTTGTAACCTCCTCTTAGAAACTCTCCCTTCAAATTTTCAAGATGCCTGTTTTCACATTTTTCACATATTTTTCAGAAAAGAGAGAATAGCTAGACGCTTAGAGGGAATTGAAAATGATACACAACCCATGCTTCTACAAAACTGCCCAGGATCAGTCACACACCGTTTACTAGAGGAAGATACACCAAGATATATGCGTGCGACTGATCCATACAGTCCCCACTTAGGTAAGTAGCACATTGCAGTCAGTCTTGCATTGCTGGATTATTTTATGTTTACTACCCTATCAGTTGTGCAGTCCAGTCCATGGAGAAGAGCTCTACAGAAGAGCTGTGTCAGGGTTTTGTTTTCTTTTTTTAACTTACCTGGCAAGTCTCCAGTTGTCTTATTTGAAAAAAGCTGATTATCCTTATTGTTTTAAAACAATGTGATACAAGAACTATTAATTATTAAAAAGTTACTTCTTAAAGAAGTATTACTAATACACATTTCTTAATCATTTGTATGTGCTTTTGGAGACAAAAGTGCAAAAATATAATGTGTCTGTGCAGTCATTTTGATTTGGAAGAAAATGGGAAGCTTTTAGTTCACTTGATTGGAGTGATGGGTAGGGTACTTGGAGTTTTGGGATGGACTTGCTCATATATGTTGTACTTTTGACAGGAAGATCAAATGAAGAGGAGGAAACTTCAGATTCTTCTGTAGAAAAACAACCCAGATCATCCAGATACCGATCAGAAATCACAGGAGGTAATACAGAGCCCTTGTATAGTACAGGAAACATGGATGTCCAGGAACTAGAGTCAAAAGCAGAGAGAATAGCTAGGTACAAGGCAGAGAGGCGACGACAGCTGGCAGAAAAGTATGGATTATCTCTTGAGTCTGATTTGGACTCTGACTACTCATCCAGATATACACGGGCAAGGAAAGATCCCGACAGCGGGGAAAGAAAGGGAGTGAAAAGTGAAAGGCAAGATGATGAAAACAAGGACTATGGCATCCTGTATTTGTCCAGGACTGAGACAAAAGGGTCAAAGAGTGTGATTTCTGATTCCAAAGAGTACTCCAGCCATGAAGACAAAGACGACCTCTCAAATGAAAAGAGTGTTAGAAAAGCAGATGATGACAGTGCCATTAGACAGGCCTCTGACCCTTCGGCAAACTTGGATAGTTCTGTCTCCCTTTCACTTTCTGGACGAGAATCTTCCTCCTATAATGAAGTGCCAATATCACCAAAGCAAACCCCCAGGGAGTCCCTTTCTTCACCAAAGCGGGCAGCCTCACCCATCCACTTGCAGAATGACCAGCCCTTGCACAGTAACAGCAGACAAAAGTAAGCACGATTTTAATTTTTTGTTTTACAGTGGATTCCTTTATCTTAATCACCTTCTGCAGCAATGTCTACAGTATTCATGAGAATCTATATATTACTCTTGAAAAATGTATTTAGTAGCTTTGGATTGGTTGGCTTTATTGACTCACGGTGTGTTTCTGATACAAGGAAGTGGGTACATATTTCTCTGATTAGCTATGTCCTTGGTTTCACTTTTCCTTTATAGAATTTTTGCTAAAATTAGGCCCTCTGGGGAAAGAAGTGGAATAACTGATGTTTAAGATATTTACACAAATGAGAAATTGAAGGAGTTATGTGGTTCTAAATCTACTTTTTTTTTTTTTTTTTTAATAACATGGTATAGCAAACCTTTTAACTTTTTTTTCCTCTGTATCCTGTGATTGTTTGGGTAGGGACTTCCAAGTAAAGGTAAGATGTTTCCCAGTGAAGGTTTTATTATCTTCATGATGGGTCCTGCCAAATAAAACAGTTCTCAGAGCTAAAAGCTGAAGAGAGTCTTGGGTCAGTTGAAATAATAGTTGATTTGTTTTCAGGATGTGAAAGTGTAAAAACCTTTTTTGAACTGTGATAGTCATTCTTTCAGATAATGTCAGTCATACATGTGCATGAAGGGGCAGAGGAGAAAGCTAGAATTCCATGCTGAATTGCTTCATATTTGACAAATTTCCTACAGTAATAAGGTAACCAGATATTTCCAGAAGGAAAAAAAATCAGTTTTCACTAATTTCACATTATAATTTCACAGTGTATTGCAAAAACACTGTCAAATTCTTACGGTGACTGAAAACAATGTGTGAATAAGAACTTGTAAAAAGTTTGATTTTTCTCTTGATTCTTTGATTTCTAGGTAGATGGATAGATAGAAAATAAAAACCGTAAAAACTTAAGTTAAAATGTTGCAATTAAAAATTATGTAAATTAAAATGACAACTTAATTGTAAACACATCTGCATCATGCTGAGCAGTGTTGACAGGTATTATGGGAAGAGTATAGGGACACTGCCCTGTTGTGTAGGAACGGGGTTAGGAAGGCCAAGGCGAGGCTGAAGCTGAACTTGGCAAGGATGCAAAGAATAACAAGAAGGGCTTCTACAGGTATGTTAGCCAGAAAAGGAAGGTCAGAAAAAGCAAGACTGGCAGACTGGTAACAGTGGACGAGGAGAAGGCTGAGATACTCAACTACTTTTTTGCCTCAGTCTCCAATGGCAATCTCTTTTCCCACACTGAGCTCAGAGGTGCGGTTGACACTCCTGAAGACTGGGATATCATCCAGGGGGATATGGACAAGCTCAAGAAGTGGGCCCATGGGAATCTCCTAAGGGGTTCAGTAAAGCCAAGTGCTAGGTCCTGCACCTGGGCCAGGCAAACTCCAGTTCCAAACACAGTCTGGGGGATGAAGTGATTGAGAGCAGCCCTGACATGAAAAGCTTTGCAGAACTGATGGATTGTCATGGTTTCAGCCCTTGTGCTTTCTGCACAGTATTATCAACCTATAAATTTTGCTACTAATTAGGAAGAGTTTGCACAGACAAAACAGATCACCTTGAAATGGGGTAATACTAAGATTTATTGCTACACTACAGAAACTAAGGGAAAAATATATATATATACAACTCTAACTAGTTTTCTTATAATAACACACTTATATATGTACAAATGCCACTCCTCTCTCCCTCAAAAACAGTCCAGAGGGAGAAAGAGAAGGGAGGAAAAAAAAGTCTTTAAGGTAACAGTTTTAAACTCCTGCAGCTTGAAGATACTTCTCTCTTTCTCTCCCTTGGAATGCAGGGGAGTTTACTTCTC